>JAWPHD010017235.1:0-45695 GCA_037043455.1 Cyrtodaria siliqua | reverse complement strand
GCGTACCAAAATAAAGTCATTGTGACCTTGACCTTGATCTTTGACCTCCATCATAGAAAATGTCTGGAAAATGTTTGTCTGGGCCGGTGGGGGACTATGGATTGCCCTGCAATTCTTGATGCTCTTGTTCATAAAGCATCTTAGCTGTAATCTTAGGTAAGACTTATCTTAAGATTTAAGTATTGCTTAAAGCTGCACAATCCATATTTAAAGATGTAAAGCACGCCAATGCAACACAGGTATAACATCTTTGCTTTGCAGTATAGGGTGTCCACTTATGGTTTAATTTTTACCTGAATTTATTGGCACGATTTGGAATTAGCTAAATCGTGTATGGCTCTGCTGAATTTGAAACCAAGAACTGACTTGAACGTACATATAAGAACTGACTTGAACTGGTCATACTGTCTTAGAAGCCGGATGTAAACCATAGGTTTCTTAGGCCCATTTTGATAAGTCTGGTGTGTTTTTTTACATCAGTGTACAATGACTTCCGGTTCCTTATTGTTTTTTTTGGTCTAAACTTATGAGGATGATTTGCCCAGTGTTTGTTTAGCCTACTTTTAAAGGAATTAATGGCGAGTGCTTCAGTCACTGTTTCTGGGAGTTTGTTCCAAGATTCTACGACTCTGTAGGCAAATGAATCTTTCCTAATATCAATTATTGCTATTTTTTAAATAGTTTCTTGGAGTTTCCCCTTGTACCAAGATCAAGGGCCTGAGTGAATAGTTTATTTTTGTCTATTATATCGCTATTATATAGGATTGTATAAACTGCTGAAGCACGTCAGCCCGCTCTCTTCTGTATGCAAGGGTTGGTAGCTCTAACATAGTGAGTCCTATATGGTAAGGAAAGTTGCTAAGGTTTTCCACCATCCTAGTTGCTCTTTTCTGTTGACATTTTCTATAGCAATTATATCCGTCCCAAACCACAGTGGTGTATTCAAGGTGGGGTCTAACAAGGTATTTGTATAAACACAGGAACATTTCTCTGTCCATGTAGGTGAAAGTTTTAAAAATTAGGCCAAGGTTTTTATTAGCCTTGGACACCTTACCACATATATGATTTGAAAACTTCAGTTTTGAGTCGAATGTTTCTCCTAGGTCTTTTTCATGTATTACCTTGGTAACTTCTTCGATTTTATTCTGATTATCTGTAATATAAATTCATTGGATTCATCATCATTATTACCAATGTGTAGGTGTTTAGAATTTTTGGCATTTAAAGTCATTTGCCATTTTTTGGCCCAATCACATGCAGTGAAAATACTGTCCTGTAGGTCCATCGCATGCTGTTGGCTATTTCGTGTATACAGTTTTGTGTCGTCAGCAAATAGTTTGTTGGTAGAGGACATGGCATCTGGGAGGTCATTGATGTAAATAACAAACAAAACAGTCCCAAGATCGCTGCCCTGGGGAACCCCGCTTGTGACGTCCTTGAGATCTGAGACCTGCCCATTTACCATTACCCTGAGTTTCCTATTTGTCAGAAAGACTTCTATCCACTCATATAGTCTTGGTATTGTACATATCTGTATTAATACACAACCATCGCCCGATTCGATTACTTCGGCTAATAACACAATACAATCATGCACTATAACTGAAACAATGGCTCAAACATGAGGTAAATGTACTGACCTAAGTATAGTCCTTTTAAAAAAACATCCGCTTTATATATTACACGACTATTAAATTAATAAGTCACACAAACTATAACTTTTTGATATAAGTGGTTATTCAGAGTGCAGCATATACATGTACATACATATACATTTATCTGCTGATTCTATAACACAGTGGCACCATTACTCCTTAATTTCAAACTGGTGCTTGGCATTACTCCTTAATTCTGCCACTACTCCTTAATTCTGCCACTACTCCTTAAATTCTTGCCACTATCACTTAACTTTTCAAAATTCATCATGATCCTACATTTTTAGAGAAAAAAATATTTTTAAACAGTAACTCTCTGTAACAAGACCTCCGTCTTAGGCTGTCTCGCCCACCGTGGCACACCGCATATGAAATATTAGATTTAATTTGTGCTTAAATGATGTCCACCAAAGACAACACTTCATATGATCAAGTATCAAATAAATAAATGTGAGGTAGTCATATGAAGTTAAGTTACTGAGCTTAAGTGGTTTAACCAGGGTGTAGTTTTTGGAAAATAAAGCAAAATGTGACCCTGACCTTGGTATTTTTTGTTACATAAAGTTAACTGAGGTTAAGTTACCTAACCAAGGTTAAGTTACCAAGCTAAGGTTAAGTTTGGGGAACATAATGCAAAATATGACCTTGACCTTGGTATTTTTTTGTCGTCCAGCGATGTCCATCAATGCTAACAATACATATGACCAAGTATCAAAGATATAAAGTAAGACAATCACATAAAGTTAACTGAGATTGAGTTACCTAACCAAGGTTAAGTTACCTAACTAAGGTTAAGTTTGGGGAAAATACCGCAAAACATGACATTGACCTTGGTATTTTTGTTGTCCAGCGATGTCCACCAATGCCAACAATACATATGACTGAGTATCAAAAATAAAAAGTAAGACAATCACATAAAGTTAACTGCGGTTAAGTTACCTAGCCAAGGTTAAGTTACCTACCCAAGGTTGAGGTTGGGGAAATAAGCAAAATATGACCTTGACCTTGGTAATTTTTGTTATTCAGTGATGCCCACCAATGCCAACAATACATATGACTGAGTATCAAAAATAAAAAGTAAGACAATCACATAAAGTTAACTGCGGTTAAGTTACCTAGCCAAGGTTAAGTTACCTACCCAAGGTTGAGGTTGGGGAAATAAGCAAAATATGACCATGACCTTGGTAATTTTTGTTATTCAGTGATGCCCACCAATGCCAACAATACATATGACCAAGTATCAAACAAAGAAAATGAGGCAATCACATACAGTTAACTGAGGTCAAGGTTAAGTTATCTAACCAATGTTAAGTTTTGGGAAAATAACGCAAAATATGACCTCGACCTTGCATTACCTGTGTCCCTTGACCCAACAAAGCATCTGACAAAGTTTCAGAAGAATTCGAGCAGCGGTTGTTGAGATATAGTTGATTTGAAATGCCGCCGGAAAAGTGACTGCTATGTCTCACTACCCGCTATCGTGGGCGAGACAATAAAAGGCATTTACCGGTAGTCTCTCAAGTAAGTCGAATGACATAATATCTGAATTTCTATTTTAAAAAACTTTTGTAGTTTATTATTTCTGACCGAATAAATACCCTCTCCCACAACCATCCATATGTTTAAAATGCCACCACTCCTTAAAATATTAACTATATGTAAACACACTTATTTCTCTAATGGAAACAAGGACAAAGGATATATTTATTTCAAAACATTTTATTTTTGAATGAAAATATTGAACATAATATTATGACAGTGATCGTATAAATAGACATTACAAACTATACTCTCTTACATGAAATATAAACAATAGTCTGTAGCACTCGTCTCACAATATTCAGACACAATGTAACTTTTACCTAACTAAATTAGGGATCTGCAGTCAGGATTGTTTAGTGGTAAATAAAGTACTCAACTTTTCAAATTTGGTGGCTGCAATGTAAAGTTGATTTTCATTGGGTATTTTAAACAAAAGGGAAAATGGCCTTGACTTGTTCACCTGATGAAACTGCTAGATGGTACACTTGCAACACTAACCGAAGTGGGTGAGATCAGGGCCCTATATGTCGATTTTCATCCCAGGTGAGATAAAAAAAGTTCTTGTAAGATGAAATATTTTTTAAAAATATCGTCTATACAACTCCATAAAATGTTGACCTACGTGGCAGGGCCAAATTTAACCAAAGGGCAACATTTTAAAAAAAATTGGTAGCGTCCTTAACTAACGTTACTTGCAATATATGACAGCCCTAGCTGTTGTGTTTTTTAAGAGTAAGGAGAATTGAATTGAATTGGGGTTTTAAGGCGCACCAACAAATTACAAGTTATATGGCGCCTAACAGGCATGAACATGCCAGGCTCATCTTCCATGTACATCGAGATAAAATATGGAAAATGGGTCTAGAACCTTCTCACCCTGAACTGCAGAGTTGCTGCAAATTCTATCGTAAAAACTCCATTTACGCTGGAGCCACGTTTATTGTTTTTCTGCCACTGCTCTTAGTGATGTGAGCGAGATGGCACCTGAAACAATGCAGGGGTCATGATGAAGACCTTTAATGAGCATGAACAAACAAGAGGTCAATGACCTTGAAGCTCTACTGATTGATTTTGATTTCAGGAAGTAGTCGCTACAGACTTGTTTTTTGAAAAATTATTTTTAGCCGTGGCGGCCATCTTGAATTTCCGGCCGACCTGAAATTTTGCTAGGATCAATAAGACATCAAGAGCAACATTCCTGTGAAGATTCATGAAAATCCGTCAAGTACTTTCAGAGGAGTTGTCGCTACAAGTTTTCATGATATAACTCTATGTAAACAAAGATGTCCGCTGACAGCCATGTTTAACGTCGAATCAAAATAATGTTTGACTCTGATAACTGTCATGTCATGCTGATCATTTTACAAAAAGTCCCATATCAATATCACTTATAGTTTCAAGACGTAGTCACTACAAACTTCTTTTTTAAAAATCTATTTTTAGCTGTGGCGGCCATCTTGAATTTCTGGCCGATCTGAAATTTTGCTAGGATCAATTAGACATTAAGAGCAACATTCCTGTAAAGTTTCATGAAAATCTGCCAAGTAGTTTCAAAGGAGTAGTCGCTACAAGTTTTTACTATATAACTCTATGTAAACAAAGATGGCCACTGGCAGCCATGTTTAACGTTGAATCAAAACAATTTTTGACAAGGACCAACATCATGTCATGCTGATCATTTTAGAAAAAGTCCCATATCAATATCACTTATAGTTTTCAAGAAGTAGTCGCTACAAACTGGTATTTTGAAAATTTATTTTTAACTGTGGCGGTCATCTTGAATTTCCGGCCAACCTGAAATTTTGCTAGGATCAATTAGACATCAAGAGCAACATTTCTGTGAAGTTTCATGAAAATCCGTCAAGTAGTTTCAGAGGAGTAGTCGCTACAAGTTTTCATTATATAACTCTATGTAAACAAAGATGGCCGCTGGCAGCCATGTTTAACGTCGAATCAAAACGATTTTCGACAAGGACCAACATTATGTCATGCTGATCATTTTAGAAAAAGTCCCATATCAATATCACCTATAGTTTTCATGAAGTAGTCGCTACAAACTTGTTTTTTAAAAAACTATTTTTAGATCTGGCGGCCATCTTGGATTTTACATCAACATGAATTTTTGCTAGGATCAACTAGACTTCATGGGCAACATTTCTGTAAAGTTTCATGAAAATCCATTCAGTAGTTTCAGAGGAGTAGTCGCTACAAAAAAAAGTTTACGGACGGACAGACGGACAGACGGACGCCGGACGCCGCACCACGGCATAAGCTCTGCTGATCTCTGATCAGTAGAGCTAAAAATGACAAAATGAATATGAATGGGGGGGTCCTACCCCTCTGCATGTGACGGTGTGTTTGCAGTGGTTGTATTCTACCCCGGCAACCACACGGGGAAAGAGTAAGGAGAAGATGACCAAGAGTAAGGAGAAGATGACCATGTTAAACATGTGACCACTGGAGCAGGACCAAATCTGACACCCATTTCAACCGATTTGTTAGAAAACCATAGGCTCATGCTACATGCACATTTTAGAACTTTTATCACACTACAGTTTCAGAGATCTTTCATATATATGTATATATCCGAAAATCTAGGCCGTGATCAAACATGGATTTAAACAAGTATTCAAAACTTTGTTTAATACAAGTGGTCAATGACCTTGAAGCTCTGATATGTTTTTAATAGTTAGATCAACATTCCTGAGAAGTTTTGTGAAAATCTGTCAATTATTTTCAGAGGAGTATCTATACAAGTTTTTACTATATAACTCTATGTAAACACAGATGGCCGTGGCAGCCATATTTAAAGTTGAATCAAAATAATTTTCAACAGTGCCAAACACCATGTCATGGTGATCATTTTAGAAAAAATCCCTTATCAAATATCACTTATAGTTTTCAAGAAGTAGTCGTTACAAATTTATTTTTTAAAAAATCTATTTTTAGCCGTGGTGGCCATATTGAATTTCCAGCCGACCTGAAATTTTGCTAGAAATCAACTAGATCTCAAAAGCAACATTTCTGTGAAGAATCATGAAAATCCGTCAAGTAGTTTAAAAGGATTAGTCGTTACACGCTTTTACTTTGTAACTCTATGTAAACAAAGAAGGCGGCCATGTTTAACGTTGAATCAAAATGATTTTCAACAATGACCAACCTCATGTCATGCTGATTGTTTTAGAAAAAGTCCCATATCAATATCACTTATAGTTTTCAGGAAGTAGTCGCTACAAATTTGTTGTTTTTTAATCTATTTTTTTTAGCCGTTGCGGCCATTTTGAATTTCCGGCTGACCTGAAATTTTGCTAGGATCAACTAGACATCAAGAGCAACATTTTTGTGAAGTTTCACGAAAATCCGTCAAGTAGTTTCAGAGGAGTAGTTGTCACAATTTGTTCCTATATAACTCTATGTAAACAAAGATGGCCACTGGCGGCCATGTTTGACATCCAATCAAAATGAACTTCGGTTAAGACCAACTACATGTCGTGGCAGTCATTTTGGTAAAGGTTCCACATCAATATCTCTGATGGTTTTTCAGTAGTAGTCGCCACAAAATCGCATTTAAAATCTATTTTTAGCCGTGGTGGCCATCTTGAATTTCCGGCTGACCAGAATTTTTGCTAGGATCAACTAGATATCAAGAGCAACATTTCTGTGAAGTGTCAGAAAATACCATCACGTAGTTTCAGAGGAGTAGTCGCCACAAGATTTTCCTATATAACTCAATGTAAACAAAGATGGCCACTGGTGGCCATGTTTGACATCCAATCTAAATGAACTTTGGCTAGGACCAACTACATGTCGTGCCAGTCATTTTGGTAAAGGTTCCACATCAATATCTCTGATGGTTTTTCAGGAAGTAGTCGCCACAAAATCGCATTTTGTAAATCTATTTTTAGCCATGGTGTCCATCTTGAATTTCAGGCTGACCTGAATTTTTGCTAGGATCAACTAGACATCAAGGGCAACATTCCTGTGTAGTTTCATGAAAATCCGTCAAGTAGTTTCAGAGGAGTAGTCGCCACACAAAAAATGTTTACGGACGGACAGTAAAGATCAGCAGAGCTAAAAACAAAAGGTGTCAAATGGCTCTTCGGGGCATAGAAATTTATTAAATACTGGGACCATACACCGTGAATGGTAGCAAGCATATTTCGCTACCGTTCATGAACACAATCAAACCGAGACTGCAATATTAATCGTTTCAAAAGGTCCACTCTCATACTCTTTTGGGTAATTTAATTTTGCCTAGTAAAACTGAGGATAATGTCAATCATAGAGATATAGTGGATGCGTGAAGTTTTCATCAATATGTATCTAAACTGGTCGGATTTAAAATCGGACCTTAAACGATAATTCTAATGATCACAAACACACTGACGTCGAGGACTATAGGATCTTCGGCATCTCATTTTGCACAAGTGGGCGTAACATTCTATTTTAGTTCACAATATAGTCAATTTGATGGGAAATTTATATGAGATTTTTTACTTTATACCTAGACACTTTGGTTACAACAAAGAACTAAAAAGGCTAAACTAACAATTTTATTAAAAATGTACAACTGTCATTGGTCAATTAATCATGTGACTGCCATTTACAAATAACATGCCATCAATATCGCAGCTGCCATAAATTAAACCAACTTTGTAACTTCTAAAGTAAACAAAGGTGTTGAGATATAATGACTGGTTAGATCCTGTGAAGTTTCATGAAAATCCATCAAGTGGTTTCAGAGGATTAGTCGTTACACGCTTTCGTTATATAACTCTATGTAAACAAAGATGGCCGCTGGCAGCCATGTTTAACGTCAAATCAAAACGATTTTCGACAAGGACCAACATCATGTCATACTGATCATTTTAGAAAAAGTCCCATATCAATATCTCTTATAGTCGCTACAAACTTATTTTTTTTAAATCTATTTTTAGCTGTGGCGGCCATCTTGAATTTCCGGCCGACCTGAGACATCAAGAGCAACATTCCTGTGAAGTTTCATGAACATCCGTCAAGTAGTTTCAGAGGAGTAGTCGCTACAAGTTTTTACTATATAACTCTATGTAACCAAAGATGGCCACTGGCAGCCATGTTTAACGTCGAATCAAAATAATTTTCGACAAGGATCAACATCATGTCATGTCACGTTGAATCAAAATGATTTTTGACGAGGATCAACATCATGTCATGCTGATCATTTTAGAAAAAGTCCCATATCAATATCACTTATAGTTTTCAAGAAGTAGTCGCTACAAACTTGTATTTTAAAACTCTATTTTTAGCTATGGTGGCCATCTTGGATTTCACATCAACATGAATTTTTGCTAGGATCAACTAGACTTTATGGGCAACATTTCTGTAAAGTTTCATGAATATCCATCCAGTAGTTTCAGAGGAGTTGTCGCTACAAATAAAAGTTTACGGACAGACGGACGACGGACGCCGCACCACGGCGTAAGCTCTGCTGATCTCTGATCAGTTGAGCTAAAAAACAACATATTGTCCATGACTCCATAACAGGGCTAGGGAAGGATTAAAGAATACTCAAATTACATTTTTCAGGTTTTCGATCCGGCCAGGAACGTTCCTGGTCTGGCATCCAACATTTAACACCTGGACAGAGTTTTGATAAACAGTTTTGTAGTGTAATTTTGCCGTTATTTGGCTGGTTAGTTTCTATAAAAATAGTCCATATTAGCATAGTCATATTTGTTAATCTTATCGGCTCAATAAATGGTGAATCTTACTGACTCAATAAATCTGTCATTATGCTATATTTTCTGCTGTGAGTCAAAATTATTTAAAATATATTTATAAATTACAGTTCATACTTTTCTTATTATCCAAGATATAACTTCTCACCCAAATTCGATTATTAGTCACGTTGACCATCTTTCACTAAACATACTAATGGTTCATGTGCACGCTTTCACCACTGAGAGTCAGCGTATTTTGCTGATGCTTCCAAAAAGATGCTGTGGATAAACAGAAGCCATACCTGCCTTGCTTCGATATGTATCAAATCCTGAATAGATGAAACCCAACCAGTAACATTAACATAGGTCTAATTATTCAGTTTGTGCGGTATCCTATTAATTCAAGTTTACACAAAAAGAAATTAGTCCAAAAATAATACTCCTTTAACTGATGTTTAACACTTTATATTTCAAATCCTTTGTTAAAGCAGTAGATAAATCTCAGTTTTCGATGAATTCTCACAAATTCCTTTTTCATATCTCACACGCAATTATCAATTAATGATTGTAATAATCTGACACACTCTTTCTAAGACAATTTGGTTCATAAATGTATCTAGTTTATAAATAATGTTATCTACTTCCACAATTCACTGATCCAATTTTAACGAATTATAAAAACTTCCACTGACTGTCAAACTCAGTTATTTCCCTTGGTAATCAACCATTACAGCAACTCCCACTGACTGTCAAACTCAGTTATTTCCCTTGGTAATCAACCATTACAGCAACTCCCACTGACTGTCAAACACAGTTATTTCCCTTGGTAATCAACCATTACAGCAACTCCCACTGACTGTCAAACACAGTTATTTCCCTTGGTAATCAACCATTACAGCAACTCTTACTGACTGACACTCAGTTATTTCCCTTGGTAATCAACCATTACAGCAACTCCCACTGACTGTCAAACTCAGTTATTTCCCTTGGTAATCAACCACTACAGAAACTCCCACTGACTGACATTCAGTTATTTCCCTTGTTAATCAACCATTACAGAAACTACCACTGACTGACACTCAGTTATTTCCCATGGTAATCAACTATTACAGCAACTCTCACTTACTGTCAAACACAGTTATTTCCCTTGGTAATCAACCATACAGAAACTCCCACTGACTGACACTCAGTTATTTCCCTTGGTAATCAACCATTACAACAACTCCCACTGACTGTCAAACTCAGTTATTTCCCTTGGTAATCAACCATTACAGCAACTCTTACTGACCGTCACACTCAGTTATTTCCCTTGGTAATCAACCATTACAGCAACTCTTACTGACCGTCACACTCAGTTATTTCCCTTGGTAATCAACCATTACAGCAACTCTTACTGACCGTCACACTCAGTTATTTCCCTTGGTAATCAACCATTACAGCAACTCTTACTCACTGTCACAGTTATTTCCATTCGTAATCAACCACTACAGCAGCTCCCACTGACTGTCACACTCAGTTATTTCCCTTTGTAATCAACCGTTACAGTAACTCTTACTGACTGTAACACTCAGTTATTTCCATTGGTAATCAACCATTACAGTAAATACCACTGATGGTCCAGAAACACAATTTTTCTCAAAAGCATTTAACAACTTCCAATCAATAGATTTCCTTGGAAGCCTTGAGTTGTACATGCCTCCCACCATCAAAGGTGCATCTCTATTATCCCTTTCTTATCTGCTGACATGGCAGCCAAACTACAGTCATCTGCATTATGGTATGGTTCTTTCACTGTCACATTCCAAATATGCAGTCAAAGTCAACTACAATTATTCTCCTTGTTAATCAAGTCATTAGAGTAATCTGCCCCTACAGTCAGCTGAGCCGCAGTAACAGTAGAGGACCTTGCCTGGCACACTGCCAACTTCGTAGTTGTAATCCCATGTCAATTCTGTACCTGCACTGATGTACCTGGAAGACAGAATACAATTAATTGAATATGCTAGAGTATTTAATTGGCAATATACTACGAATTATGTTAATCGCAATGATGTAGTATGTTTGGTCTAAACCAATGTCAGCTTCTAAACGTTTCATCCACTTGAATGCTTCAAAACGAAGATAATTATGTTGTATTTATTGCAATTGATACAGAATATTTTGCACAAAACAGCTGCCAGTTCTGTTTTGCTCCACCGTTTTTTGCAAAAACATCAAGTAATTTTACATAAGCTAGGGTGCTTTCGTCTATATCATATAAAAGTACATATCAAATGTGTTAAATTATATTCAATTCAATCAGTTCAGAGAAATTTGATTCGAAGATGACCTTTCCCATGGGAAATCTGATTCCTATGTAAGTCCCAGATTTCCAATGGGACAGCTCTTCTCCCATGGGAAAACATTTTCCCATAAGAAAAGACTTTACCTGTTTTCCCATGCTCCCATGGGAAAACATTTTCCCATAAGAAAAGACTTTGCCTGTTTTCCCATGGGAAAAGTTTGAAAAAATATGTATCAATATTTCATCATAATGTATAGAAGCTTTGATATTTAAGGCCTTTGACAACATATTACAGCTCTGTTAGTTTCCCATGTGAGGAGTTTCCCAAGATTTCAATTTGGGTATATTTCCCCAGGGGAAAGTCAGCTTTTAATTGTATAGCTGATCAAACATTAATGCCACTGGAAACTTGGTTGTTTGTATATTTAGCAATATTTAAAGTAATAATGTCAAAAAAATAAAAGTTTCTCCAAAAAATATTTTTTTCAGAAAATTATCTCAAATCTTTTTTGGGAAGTTTCTCCCAAATTGTTTTTGGGAAAATTCTCCCAAATTGTTCTGGGAGACTATTTCATTTACATATTAAGATGTCTTTTATGATTACATCACTGAGACCCCTCCAATGGGTAGTATTTCTGTAAAGTTTCAAGGTGGTATGACTTATAGTGATAAATTGCAGTGAATGGTATTTTAGTCATTTTTAGCACATGTTAAGCCATATATGATCAAATTGTTTGTGGTAGAGCCAGACTACCCTTTTTTTTCCTGGGTAGAACCAGTACTGCATACCCACCGCCATCCATAAGAAACAAAAACTTCTCACTTGACAAATGCAGTTCCAAGTGGGATTCAAACCCGCAGCTGTGAGTCGATGCCAAGGTTTCAAAGATATCTTGTAAAATACATATTTTCATAAAAGAAAAAAACACTAATTTTATAGTAAATATTATGTCAAAACATCCACAATGACCAAGGTTCTTGACAAAAACATGTATGTCAAAAATACTAGGGTCAGAATCTCTGATGTTAACGGACGTGTCTCTTTGATTTGGATGGTTGGTGTTTTACATCATTTTCAGCAGAGTCGACACTATATCTATAAATCAAATGACGAAAAAAAAAAAAATTGTAGTGGAGGCAGACCATCATCTTTTTCCTGGATAGAACCAGTACTGTATATCTCCCGCCATCCGTAAGAATTGACACTTTCTCACAAGTCGAGATCTCAGTGAGATTTAAACCCGCAGCGGTGAGAGGCGAGAAGGTTCCAAATGCAGGCTGTCATTGTAATTGTACTATGTAATAAATGATAACATGACATTTCTGTCTCTGATTTTTGAAGTTTTGAGAAAAATAAAATGAAAATTTCTACAGGGACTAACCGGCACTTGTTTTTGTAATATAAAATGCCCTTGGAAACTATATCCCACAATACAACACCAATGTTTGTTAAGCTATATTGTTGTTGATTAACTTACTGGCCAGCGAAGAAAGCAATCCACGGGAACCTGAGATCATGGGTGTCTACAAACACATTCTGTACAAAGGCACATGGGTAACAGCTATGCTGTAACAAATAGTATAAAGCAATTAATTTACTCCATAAATCATTACTCACCATATTTATGTCTTTTGTAATGAAGCGTTAGCGACTTAATTCATTTACTCCATAAACAAGATGAAATCCACTTTATCACCTAATCAAAGGCAACATAAAGCAGACATTTATTTTTAAATGTAAATGATTGTGTAAAGATTATGGTTCACAATTCTTAACAAGTAACTTTTTCCGTAAACGTGTACTGTACCTTTAATAAAGGCAACAACTCCATAATGTATGCATAAATTTAGGTTCACTGTCAAATGTGTCCAACACCTTATCACAACAAACCTTCAAATCAAATATAATTATGAAAATCAGAAAACGACAGGTAAAGATCTAACTTCGTCCTAGTTTTAGCAATGGTGACCATCTTGAATTTCAGACTGACCTGGGTTCTGTTAAGGATCAACTAAATATCATTCCCAATGTTCCTGTAAATGTTTATGTAAGTTATTGGTTCACATGAATGTGCTAATGGACTAGTAGATTTAAACAGCCTTATTACATTGAGGTATCTGCCAATATTGCACAAGAAAAAGCTGTGACCAGTAGAGCTATGGCTGGTCACACAAATGTGATAATGGACAAGTAAGAACTATGGCCAGAAGAGGAAAACATCTGACATACATTTAGGTATCTGTCAATGTTGCACATGGAAGAGCAATGGCCAGAAAAGCTATGGCTGGCGACACGAATACGATAATGGAGAAGTAAGAACTATGGCCAGTAGAGCTATGGCTGGTCACACAAATGTGATAATGGACAAGTAAGAACTATGGCCAGAAGAGGAAAACATCTGACATACATTTAGGTATCTGTCAATGTTGCACTTGGAAGAGCTATGGCCAGAAAAGCTATGGCTGGCGATACGAATAAGATAATGGAGAAGTAAGAACTATGGCCAGTAGAGCTATGGCTGGTCACACAAATGTGATAATGGACAAGTAAGAACTATGGCCAGAAGAGGAAAACATCTGACATACATTTAGGTATCTGTCAATGTTGCACTTGGAAGAGCTATGGCCAGAAAAGCTATGGCTGGCGACACGAATAAGATAATGGAGAAGTAAGAACTATGGCCAGTAGAGCTATGGCTGGTCACACAAATGTGATAATGGACAAGTAAGAACTATGGCCAGAAGAGGAAAACATCTGACATACATTTAGGTATCTGTCAATGTTGCACATGGAAGAGCTATGGCCAGAAAAGCTATGGCTGGCGATACGAATAAGATAATGGAGAAGTAAGAACTATGGCCAGTAGAGCTATGGCTGGTCACACAAATGTGATAATGGACAAGTAAGAACTATGGCCAGAAGAGGAAAACATCTGACATCCATTTAGGTATCTGTCAATGTTGCACATGGAAGAGGTATGGCCAGAAAAGCTATGGCTGGCGACACGAATAAGATAATGGAGAAGTAAGAACTATGGCAAGTAGAGCTATGGCTGGTCACACAAATGTGATAATGGACAAGTAAGAACTATGGCCAGAAGAGGAAAACATCTGACATACATTTACGTATCTGTCAATGTTGCACATGGAAGAGCTATGGCCAGAAAAGCTATGGCTGGCGACACGAATAAGATAATGGAGAAGTAAGAACTATGGCCAGTAGAGCTATGGCTGGTCACACAAATGTGATAATGGACAATTAAGAACTATGGCCAGAAGAGGAAAACATCTGACATACATTTATGTATCTGTCAATGTTGCATATGGAAGAGCTATGGTCAGAAAAGCTATGGCTGGCGACACAAATAAGATAATGGAGAAGTAAGAACTATGGCCAGTAGAGCTATGGCTGGTCACACCAATGTGATAATGGAGAAGTAATAACTATGGCCAGTAGAGCTATGGCTGGTCACACCAATGTGATAATGGACAAGTGAGAGCTATGACTGGCTACATTGATGTGGTACTTGGCAAGAGCTACGGCACTTAGAGCTATAAGTATGTGATACTGGACAAGTAAGAGATATGGCCAGTAAGGCTATGACTGGACACACCAATGTGATTATGGACAAGTAAGAGCTATGGCCAGTAGATAAATGGCTGGACACACCAATGTAATAATGGACAAGTAAGAGCTATGGCCAGTAGATAAATGGCTGGCCACACCAATGTGATAATGGACAAGTAAGAGCTATGGCCAGTAGAACTATGGATGGCCACACCAATGTGATAATGGACAAGTAAGAGCTATGGCCAGTAGATAAATGGCTGGCCACACCAATGTGATAATGGACAAGTAAGAGCTATGGCCAGTAGAACTATGGATGGCCACACCAATGTGATAATGGACAAGTAAGAGCTATGGCCAGTAGATAAATGGCTGGCCACACCAATGTGATAATGGACAAGTAAGAGCTATGGCCAGTAGAACTATGGATGGCCACACCAATGTGATAATGGACAAGTAAGAGCTATGGCCAGTAGATAAATGGCTGGCCACACCAATGTGATAATGGACAAGTAAGAGCTATGGCCAGTAGAACTATGGATGGTCACTACAATGTGATAATGGACAAGTAAGAGCTATGGCCAGTAGAACTATGGATGGTCACACCAATGTGATAATGGACAAGTAAGAGCTATGGCCAGTAAAACTATGGATGGTCACACCAATGTGACTATGGATTAGTGAAAGCCAGGCCTGCCAAATCTCCGTATTTTTCAGTCGCTCTCCGGATCTCCGGATTTAAGTGTACACTCTCCGGATTTTCCATCAAAACAAAATGTTCACGATTTAACTGCTATATTTTCACAGTTTACCAGCTGTTTCTCGAATTGGTCCTGTTACGCTCCCTAGTCAGAGGAATATTTACAAGAGGTCATCCGTGTAATGCTCTGACTGGATATACAATTAACACCTAAGGACATAATTAGTTCCTTCAGTGATATAACGATATGTGCAATATCAGCACTATATCTGTGGCTTCTTTAATTGGTCAAGCTAACTGAAATAGCAAGTGTGAGGAACTAGCAACTCCTTGTGTGTGGTATCACTATAACAGCAGCTGCTGTGTACGATGATTATAATTTTTTAGATTGATGAAGACTTTGTATTCGCATTTAGCATGCATCTGTCATGTCTGTGTAGAAAATTAAATGCACTTTCATGAAAAAACAGTTTTGGTAGAGATTTAACTGTCTTTCTAATCGAATTTCGCTGTCCTCCCTAAAACAAACCATTTTGTGCACGTTGAAGTACGCTAATCTATTATTTACTATATATATCAAACAATGCATCAACTTGTATTAATTGCATAAATAATTTAAATTTGAGCTTTAATTTTTTTTTGTGAAAATCAAGTCGAACGCTCCAAATTTCCATTTAGAAATGTTTTCTGCGTGCTTTAAATCTTAAATTTAAAAAATCTCAGGATTTTGTGTTAAAATGTTTTGGCAGGCCTGGAAAGCTATGGCCAATAGAGATAAACGTCCAACTTACATTGAGGTACCTGCCAATGTTGCCCATGGACTTTGCATCCATGATATAGCATGACTGATCATCATTGTAAAAGTCTCGTGTGGACGGACCATGGAAACTGTCATCGGTATCTTTCTCCTCTGTAATGGACATGCAACAGTCGTGGACATATCGCTATATATTAATGTGAAACTATTTATCTTTATTTAAATATAGTAACAATAGTTTTCCATTCACTTCTCGATATCATACAATACCTCGGCATAACTTCTGGATTACACTACAATTGCTTTAAAACATACTTTATTTCCAAGGATTAAAGCTCAGGTAAGTTTTAATGATCAAGTCAATTGGACCCGTTATAAAAATGCAAAATCGCTCAAATTAGTGTCTTCTTATCCATGCTTGATAAACCCGAGACAGTACTGACATTGTAGTCTGCATAAGCTGCTTTCCATCCAGGAAGGAAAATAGACAAGACATTTTTAATATTGATAAAAATAAATAATGAAATATTTGAGTCTGAAGACAAGTTCTGTACACCATCCTCCATCTATTTTACCAACCTGTTTCTTTTTCATCTTTTTTAGATGGATTCAGGTTTCCATATCTGGCCCCTGTTGATCGACCAGTTCTCCTTTTCTTTGTTTCACCCTCCTTGGGCTCAGGTGGGGGCACTGGAACAAAATATGGTTAAAATCATTCACAGTGTAACACTATATTATGGGAGCACATATCCAAGAACTAATCATGAATTAAAATACAATAAAAAACACAGTTTTTTGTAACTTAAGAAAGTCAGCTTTTTTAGACTTGGATTGATGTCCCTGATTTATACAAAACAATTTTTCTGTTATACATTTTTGACAACTTTTGTGAGAGGACAGACTGTAAAAAAGAGTACTGGATGTTCTCCCTCTCTTACCATTTCATGTGAGTGTTTCTGGGGTAAATCTATATTCTAACGCACTTGGCAAAAATCCTGCAATCTGACTGGTTGACATTCACAAAATTGCGACTATTAAATAGTCCATCATTTTGTTTTATTGCAATGTGTTTGCGAGTTAAACTGTCAAAAACAATAAAATGCATTAGAAATGGGTTAACCAGTACTGAAATTTTGATTTTGTTCAACAAAATTTGAACTATTTAACGACGGGCTGCACAATTTCAAATTCCAATACAGTTAACCCTATATCGAGTTTTATGTTTTTCAATTATGTCAAATGTTTAAGATGGCCACGATAAGGACTTTTGTTTACACAGAGTTATATAAGGAAATTTATAAAAGTGGCATCTTCTCTGAAACTGCTTCCAATATTTAAATGGAGAGCAACATCTAGAGATGACAGTCTGCAATCCTGTCCTTCTCCCTTTTTTTTTATCAGAGACACAGACATATTTTGTTATTAGGTCTGTGATCAGAGAGAACTTTATATTTTCTCATATGTGGTGTTGGATGTAAAAGCATGACATAGGGGTCAACACATACCAATCTTCTTTGGTTCGGCTACTTGAACATCCAGATCAGGAAGGTCCATCTCTACTGGGAGATCTGACGTGCTGCTGGATGATTTAGTCCAGCCTGATGTGCTCTTCTGGGCTGTTTGTTTCTTTCTATTGGAGGACCTACAACAGAAACAAGTCTAAATAGTAACAAGAGTACACCTTGAAAGGAAAGTGGTATCAAGTTTGTTTGCCAAAACAAATAATTTGACAGTATTAAAAACACCCAGCATTCACAGTAAATAAATCAAGATGCTAATTTCAATGAAAACTTCCAGATTGCCGTGTGTGCCTTTAAAATGTATTAATTCAAGTTTTTTTTTTTTTGTCTTTATCCAGTTTACCCAATCAAAACCATGGAAACTAGAACTATCACTGAAGGTGATGAATAGCAATGCTTCTAAGTCAAACAAAGGGCCATAATTCTGTAATAAATTAGGCAATCAAGAATTAGTGATGTAGAGGGACATAAGATCATCAGTCGTTATGTGTATATGAATTTGGGAACAATCCATTCAAAACCATTTGAGGAATGCAAGTAATAAAAATGTGTTACACGAAAGGAAGTGGTGGTATAAGAAAGCCCTGCACGTGTTAGAACATGTTAGTGTGCAGTGAAATAAGAAAAGCAAGCTTGCAACGCCAGAAACAAGGTAAACGACAATGTAAAGATGTATGTAAATACAATAATCAGAGAATAATCATGAATATACTTCCATATACTGATTAGAGGCCAGTTTCCGTCCAAGCCCAGTTTCCGTCATTCTCATTTAAAGATGTTACTTATTGACAGATATTTAGCACTGAAGATTGGAAACAGAAGAAACAACCAAAATGTAAAAAAGCGGTACAAAAATGAAAGAGATTTCCCCGAAAATTGTGTTTACTTTCTTATATGGCGTTGCGGATGTACGTGCAGACTGCCGCATAATAATTATTTAAAAATATAACACTGTTATGACGTCATATTGTTATCATACTTCAGCAGACGCAGTTAAAATATACAGCGATAATATATTTTGCAGCTCGTACAATCTGTTTGATTGAGTTACCCATCGTTATATCGTAAATTGTCATCGTGGATCATATTACACTGACGTTACCAGGCGCATTGTTATAGCGATCGAGGTGAATGATGGAACAATGCAAAAATACAATTTTTACAATGAAATTGTTGAATAGACTTGCAAACATGTTTTTAGTTCATAAATGTTTACTGTATCATGACCTTGTTGAATCTATCACTCGATAAAAAACATGACGGAAACCGGGCTTGTAAACAAAATGATTTCTCAGTTTTAGTCTATTTATAGAAAGGTCAGAAAGGTCACGTGCCACTTCGATAATTTATATAAAGCAAAACTTGTGTCAAATTTCCAGGAAGAGGTAACCTAATAGAAACTAGAGTAAAAATTGTCAGGATACATAGATTTGTTTGGCAAATAAGTTTATGTTTACAAAAGTGACAGAAAGCGGCCCCCGACCAGTAGTGTAATGATAAATATACTTTCATATATTACATAGTGATATTTTCAGACTGTACCTTTAGGAAAAGAAATAATTAAAATATATTAACCTAGGTGAATGTTAGTAAACTAAGGAAAATAAAAAATAAAAAGTTACAAAACATTAATCAGAGAATAATATAACAAAGATTAAAGATATACAACTGCATAAACAAGAGAAAGCAAAATAAGGAGTTTGTTGGTGGTTTTTGTAGCTCAGTGGATAAAGTCTTGCACTTTAGAGCTTCAGACCTCTGCACTGAGGGGTTTTCTCCCTGGTGATGACATGACTGACGGGAAACTTCATTTCTCATCTCAGATCCCTCTGAGGTTACAGTCCCAGTATGACTTTACACATGTCAGTGAGACATAAAACACTATTTCGTTTGTATGAGAACATACTTATATGGTCTATGAGCACTTCCTATGTCATTCATACAGCATGAATAAATGACTAACTGGGAAATTCTTGAATAAAATGTGAACCAGATAAATAAATCCATGACAAAGTAAAAGGCCCAAAGTTACCCAAAATAAACGGTAGGACCGATGGATGTTTCCCAAAGTGGATGCTTTGCTTAAATGAAGTTTTATCAGTGGACATAGAGTTAAAAGGAAATGTCCATAATAATAAACATATGTAGGTCTGTGTGTTATTATATGATAGTGATTTTCCTAGACAAAGGTCATGGGTAGGTCTGTGTGTTATTATATGATAGTGATTTCCTAGACAAAGGTCATGGGTAGGTCTGTGTGTTATTATATGATAGTGATTTTCCTAGACAAAGGTCATGGGTAGGTCTGTGTGTTATTATATGGTAGTGATTTCCTAGACGAAGGTCGAAAGCATTACCATACTGCTGCATATCAATTAAAAGAATGGCAGTCCATTACAGTCCATTACAGTCCATTACACTCCATATATATGAGAGATGTCTGATGCTAAAACAAATGCAGGTGTACAAAGAGGGATAAATCTGTATTAACTCAAGCTAAAGTAAGAATTATTGTTCTTGCAGTCTGCACTGCCTGTCATTGCCCTCTATTATTGTGTGAAATTTCATTCCAGTCCCATCAGTTGTTTTCCAGTTATGATCTGGACGAGATATAATTATAGGTATACAATTACAAAGGGCATTAATTATAATGTTAATGAAGATAGAGTTATGGTTCTTGCACTCTGCACTTCCCCTCATTGCCCTTTTTTATTATGTGATGTTTCATTTAAGTCCCATTAGCTGTTTTCAAGTTAAGCTCTGGACAAGAAGTATATGTATAAAACTGCTAAGGGTAATAACTCTAATTTTAGTGAAGATAAGAGTTATGGTTCTTGCTCTCTGCACTTTCTCTTAGTGTCCTCTATCATTGTGGGAAATTTCATTTCAGTCCTTTTAACAGTTTTCAAGTAATGCTTCGAACAAGATATTTGGACAGACGAAAAGATGGAAGGACGAAGCAGTGGCTATATGCGCTCCCCTGGTATTTTGCAGGAAGCATAAAAAATGACAACATTATATTGGGAAATAGTGATCCCTATGTACCTATCGTGCTGTGCATACGACACAGAAATAACTCATAATTCCAACTGTAAAACAGATCATGTCAACATTTTTTTACCACCAATTCACTTCAAAGTGAAGAACAGAGTATTAGTCTTTTAGTCATTTAACATTTGAGAGGATACCCTTCATCTGCCGTGCTGGATCGAGTAGACCGGGATGACCTAGATTCTCGTCTCTTAACTTCAGTTTTCTGCGAGTCTTTCTTATCATGCTTTTTACCTGATGAACCATCTGTTTCCAGTTTACTTTTTCTTCTGTCAATGATTTGTTAAATGTTCGATGAAAGTATTTCTCTTATGAAAGTGTCAATCGCCTATTTTACCTTCTTTCTAATCCTTTTTCTTCTATTGTGTATAAATATTATGTTGTAGAAAGAAAAAGAAAGAAAATATGCATTAACCAATTCTCAAGAACCATTGTACATATTTTGACATCTTTCTTTTTGAAATAATTGTTATATCCTAGAATATAAAGTTTGTTCAGATCTTTGGTAAAAAATGACACTGGGGGATAACTGTGATAAAATATATTTTTAACAAGAAGCAGTCCATCCCCCGGCGAAAAACTTTTTTGTGTAAAAGAAGTAAATTTTATGTTAACAATTGGAGAAGGTGATGGTAGAAATAAAACAGTTCGAACTGGATTAATTCTGCCAAAAATCATTCAACCTGAAGCCCCGGACATTATGCGCTAGTAGACGTCATAATCGGATGAAAAATGTCAGAGGAGATGAGCAGACCTGAAAACAATCAAAATCCCGTGATTCAGGAAAAAAAACAACAGAATGCCCTGACAACAGAATGCCCTGACAACAACAGAATGCCCTGACAACAGAATGTCCTGACAATATGTGCTACTATTCATCACACTGACACTTCCTACAAAGTTCATGGAAATGTAGTTAGGGGGAAAGGAATGAGCGATAGATGGACAACCGAAATACCTCGAAATCATTCAACCAAAATACCCTGAAAATATGCACTACTAGACATCATAATGATAATTCCTATTAAGTTTCATAAAAAGCGGTTAAAATAGGAGATGAGTGGAAAAGCTTTGCACTCGAAAAAAGTCCTGTAATTCTGTCAAATCATTCAGCCGGAATCCAACAAGAATGCTCTGATAATATTCACTACTATACATCATTCTGATTCCTTCAAGTTTCACGAAATTCAGATGAAAAATACAGAAGAAATTAAGTGGTAAGGAATGTGTGCTGGACAAATGCAAACACATGGAGGCCTACCATTACCATATCACCTCACCTTCTGTGATGTATAACAAGAGTACTGCAACCATTATTTAACAAGTTTACTACAGGCTAGTACAATATACACCCATTATTTAACAAGTGTACTGCAGGTTGGTACACTATACACTCATTATTTAACAAGAACACTGCAGGTTGGTACAATATACACTCATTATTTAACAAGAACACTGCTGGTTGGTACACTATACACTCATTATTTAACAAGAACACTGCAGGTTGGTACAATATACACTCATTATTTAACAAGAACACTGCTGGTTGGTACACTATACACTCATTATTTAACAAGAACACTGCAGGTTGGTACAATATACACCCATTATTTAACAAGAACACTGCTGGTTGGTACAATATACACCCATTATTTAACAAGAACACTGCTGGTTGGTACACTATACACTCATTATTTAACAAGAACACTGCAGGTTGGTACAATATACACCCATTATTTAACAAGAACACTGCTGGTTGGTACAATATACACCCATTATTTAACAAGAACACTGCTGGTTGGTACACTATACACTCATTATTTAACAAGAGTACTGCTGGTTGGTACACTATACACTCATTATTTAACAAGAGTACTGCTGGTTGGTACACTATACACTCATTATTTAACAAGTGTACTGCTGGTTGGTACAATATACACCCATTATTTAACAAGAACACTGCTGGTTGGTACACTATACACTCATTATTTAACAAGAGTACTGCTGGTTGGTACACTATACACTCATTATTTAACAAGAGTACTGCTGGTTGGTACAATATACACTTGTGTGATGCTATGTTAAAAGAGTATCGCTAGTCAGTACAACAGAAATCCATGTTTTAAGTGTACTGCTGGTTGGTATAACATACACCTGTTATTTGAGTACTGCAGGTTGGTATAACATACACCTGTTATTTGAGTACTGCAGGTTGGTATAACATACACCTGTTATTTGAGTACTGCTGGTTGGTATAACATACACCTGTTATTTGAGTACTGCTGGTTGGTATAACATACACCTGTTATTTGAGTACTGCAGGTTGGTATAACATACACCTGTTATTTGAGTACTGCAGGTTGGTATAACATACACCTGTTATTTGAGTACTGCTGGTTGGTGTAACATACACCTGTTATTTGAGTACTGCAGGTTGGTATAACATACACCTGTTATTTGAGTACTGCTGATTGGTATAACATACACCTGTTATTTGAGTACTGCTGGTTGGTATAACATACACCTGTTATTTGAGTACTGCTGGTTGGTATAACATACACCTGTTATTTGAGTACTGCTGGTTGGTATAACATACACCTGTTATTTGAGTACTGCTGGTTGGTACAATATACACCCATTATTTAACAAGAGTACTGCTGGTTGGTACAATATACAACCATTATTTAACAAGCATACAGCAGGTCAGTATTATATACAACCATTATTTAACAAGAGTACTGCTGGTTGGTATAATATTAGTTAACAAGCGTACTGCAGGTTGGTACAATATACACTCATTATTTAACAAGAGTACTGCTGGTTGGTACAATATACACTTGTATATGAACACCAAGAGTACTGCTGATTCTTACAATATAAACTCATGTGATGCTACATTACAAGAGTATTGTTTTTAATGACAACTTAGCATTGTCATATAAAATTTGAAATATAGAAAGACAAAGTAAATTTAGAACAAGCAAAAGAAATGTCCCCACTAAGTGACAAATGCCTCCGAAGTTCATTTCACCTTTGACCTCCAAGTGTGACCTTGACCTTTGAGGTAAGTACATGATTCTTGCATGTGATACATCTTTCCATTGTGATTAACATTTGTGTGAAGTTTCGTGAAATTGCCTATAGTACTTTCGAAGTCATGGTCGAGACATAATCATTTCGGATGGACAAACAAACGGACAGTGTGATTACTTTAAAAAGTATGCCCCCGCCTTTTGTGGGGCATAAAAAAAAATGTTCAATCCATCTGACCGTTTAGAAAATCAGACAAAAATTCCAAGTAAGTGAAGACCATTTACTCGGTAAAATATTAACGCCAAGTATCATATATTTCAAAATAAAAAATTGGTCCCCTTGAGATAATTGTGTAAAAACTACATCCATGCATCGTAAAGCTGGAGTTCACAGTGACAAGCAGTCAACAGTACCTAATATAATTTGTGCCCTAACATTGAACTGAATTGTTGTTCAATGACACACTGTAGGTTATTTCAAGGCACCCCAGAGAAATGCAGAAACCTTGCCCTCCTCTTACTATCGAATAAATTCCTTCTTGGTTCTTTAACATGCTCGGAGGATAGACTCCTATACACCGGACTGCACCGTTTACGTCTCTATCCGACAGGCGAGGCTAAGGAAAGTGCGTTGCCCAAGGACACATCGATGAAACCCAGTGGTGCCAGTGGGACATCCAAACACTGAATTAACCATCTGAATTACTTCTACAAAATATATTGTTTCCTACAGTCTCCCAATGGTTCACACTATACATGGTAAATTATGGCTGCGAGTTTCACAGATTGTTGAAATGTTCCGTTTTTATTAACAACTGTCATTTTGACTGAGAAACAATAGGAAAATATGGAGATATCATTCTTTCAAAAGTACTGAGAAGTACTGAAAAGTATGACAGACGACTAAATAATCTCCAGACTGGTCTTCAGCCAGAAGATTTTATTATAATATTGTCAACCCGTAACCTGCTTAGCACGACTATAATAGCCTTTGCGTCCATTGTAAACCCAGATCAGCCTGCGAGTAACTCACAGGCTGATCAGAGTTTACAATGTCCGGCTGCTGATTAGTCCCCAAAACACCCCTTTGTCACATAAATGGAATGGTCATAATTCAAGGAAAGAAAAGTAGCCTGCGAGTAACTTACAGGCTGATCAGAGTTTACAATGTCCGGCTGCTGATCAGTCCCCAAAACACCCCTTTGTCACATAAATGGAATGGTCATAATTCAAGGAAAGAAAAGTCCATTATATGTACGTAGCAGGTTAAGGTTAAAAGCAACAAATAAATAAATATTCAGAATACATGTTTAGTTACCTGGTCTGATGAGACTTTTCCTGCACTGTGTCCTCTTTTCTTCCAGGCACTGCAGAAGTGCCTGTGAATGACCTGAAAAAGCAAAAATGAATAAAATAAATGTAAATATATGTGTAATAAATATACAAGAATTGTCAGTAAGTTACTATATTTAAGCCACGATCATTTATTATAAAACATGCATATATTTTAGCATATTGCAAAGTAAAACAATGCAATGGAATATGAACCTTTAATACAGTCTAGTGAGAGCATGTTTTTTATCAGAACTATTCAAAATTATGTGATGTGCACAGTCATAATTATGGAGCAGACTGCAACATCAGAAACCTTAACCAAAGTGTGACATACATACGGACGGACTCCACAGAATGGACGAGAGTAACACTACACTACACTACCGTTGTGCAATACAAAAGTTCAATAAGCAGGTTATCAAATCCAGATTGCCGCTGTGAAAACATCACCTGTACACTAAGATGGTCATGATAAGTACAAAACAAGAGGCCCAAGAGGGCCTGTGGACGCTCTACTGGCTAACTCTTATAACATCAATGAAGCGAGTGACTGCCATTTACGATTTTTTGAAAGTTTCGGGCAAAAAACAGCTTTTTAACAAAATCAAGGGCCATAACTAAAGAATCTGGTAAAGTTTGGTAAAGATCAGATGAAACAGGAAGGCCCTACCGTATTAACGAGGCAAAATATAGCATTTTTAACTAAATCAATGGTCATGATAAGTACAAAACAAGAGGCCCAAGAGGGCCTGTGGACGCTCTACTGGCTAACTCTTATAACATCAATGAAGCGAGTGACTGCCATTTACGATTTTTTGAAAGTTTCGGGCAAAAAACAGCTTTTTAACAAAATCAAGGGCCATAACTAAAGAATCTGGTAAAGTTTGGTAAAGATCAGATGAAACAGGAAGGCCCTACCGTATTAACGAGGCAAAATATAGCATTTTTAACTAAATCAAGAGCCGCATGTCTTTTTTTGGTGCCGCATTGCCGATTTTATCTCAAAAGCAATAAAATAAAAATTGGAAATGCGCTACCGAAATTTCGAAAAAAAAGTTCCGCATAAAAGTTTGTTCCGGTTTTTACATGCAACCACCTCATGGGGAATCCCCTTGTCGGTAGACTGGTGCGCGGCCGACTTTCTGCCGCTCTGCTCGCTAGCTTGTGAGTGTTGCAGTCGTATGGGTACCAATTTAGGAGAGTCAGACGCTTGAGACGCTTGGAACTAGTAGGTGCTACAGAACAGGCGATTTATTCAAGCGTCTAATCGACAAAGTCTCACAACAACATGCAATAAATACAAATATACGGACTTATTGTGTGTGAAATAAGCATAGGTCGGGAAGAAATGATAAGGTAATGATCGACAATAGAGATGAGCTGATCCAACTGGTTATTGCACATGAATTTCGAGATATTTTGCATCAATACATGTATTGGAATTAAAAGTTTGGATAAAAAAAAAATCGCCCGCATGTCTGTTGACCACTGTAAAATTGTAAAAAAAAATGCGCCCGCCCGCATCTCTTCTCAGAAAAAGTGGCCTGAGAACCAGGTAATTAATTTTTTGTGGCCTAACTCCTCTATTACTGGTCTGACTGGTCCAAAAAAAAAATTAAAAAAATTAAAAAACAAGAAAAAAACAAGAGGTCAATGACCTTGAAGCTCTACTGATTGATTTTGATTTCAGGAAGTAGTCGCTACAGACTTGTTTTTTGAAAATCTATTTTTAACCGTGGCGGCCATCTTGAATTTCCGGCTGATCTGAAATTTTGCTAGGATCAATAAGACATTAAGAGCAACATTCCTGTGAAGTTTCATGAAAATCCGTCAAGTTGTTTCAGAGGAGTAGTTGCTACAAGTTTTCATTATATAACTCTATGTAAACAAAGATGGCCGCTGGTAGCCATGTTTAACGTCAAATCAAAACGATTTTCGACAAGGACCAACATCATGTCATACTGATCATTTTAGAAAAAGTCCCATATCAATATCTCTTATAGTTTTCAAGAAGTAGTCGCTACAAACTTGTATTTTAAAACTCTATTTTTAGCTTTGGCGGCCATCTTGGATTTAACATCAACATGAATTTTTGCTAGGATCAACTAGACTTTATGGGCAACATTTCTGTAAAGTTTCATGAATAGTTGTCGCTACAAATAAAAGTTTACGGACAGACAGACGGACGCCGCACCACGGCATAAGCTCTGCTGATCTCTGATCAGTAGAGCTAAAAATGAAAAAATTAAATATATTAATAATAATAAAAAATTTAAAAAAAAAAAATTCTAAAAAAATCAATATTAAAAAAAAAATAAAAAAAAATAAAAAAATTAAAAATATATTAATAATAATAAAAAAATTAAAAAAATAATCAAAAAAAAATAAAAAAAAAAAAATAATTAAATAAAAAAGAAATTCTAAAAAAATAAATATTAAAAAAAAAAAAAAGAAAAAAGAAATCAATAAAAATAATAATAATATAAAAAAGAAAGTCATAAAATCTGCTAAAGTTTGGCAAAGATCAGATGCAAAATGAAGGCCCTATCATATGACGAGGCAAATTATATCATTTTTAACAAAATCAAGGGCCATAACTCCGCTGTGACCAAGCCTTCATAGACATTAACATTCTGATCAAGTTTGGTATAGATCGTATGAACAAGAGGTCAATGACCTTGAAGCTCTACTGATTGATTTTGATTTCAGGAAGTAGTCGCTACAGACTTGTTTTTTGAAAATCTATTTTTAAACGTGGCGGCCATCTTGAATTTCCGGCTGACCTGAAATTTTGCCAAGATCAATAAGACATTAAGAGCAACATTCCTGTGAAGTTTCATGAAAATCCGTCAGGTAGTTTCAAAGAAGTAGTCTCTACAAGTTTTCATTTTATAACTCTATGTAAACAAAGCAGCCATGTTTAAGGTCAAATCAAAACGATTTTCGACAAGGACCAACATCATGTCATACTGATCATTTTAGAAAAAGTCCCATATCAATATCTCTTATTGTTTTGAAGAAGTAGTCGCTACAAACTTATTTATTTTAAATCTATTTTTAGCTGTGTCGGCCATCTTGAATTTCCGGCCGACCTGAAATTTTTCTAGGATCAACTAGACATCAAGAGCAACATTCCTGTGAAGTTTCATGAACATCCGTCAAGTAGTTTCAGAGGAGTAATCGCTACAAGTTTTTACTATATAACTCTATGTAACCAAAGATGGCCACTGGCAGCCATGTTTAACGTCGAATCAAAATAATTTTCCACAAGGATCTACATCATGTCATGCTGATCATTTTAGAAAAAGTCCCATATCAATATCACTTATAGTTTTCAAGAAGTAGTCGCTACAAACTTATTTTTTAAAAATCTATTTTTAGCTGTGACGGCCATCTTGAATTTCCGGCCGACCTGAAATTTTGATAGGATCAATTAGACATCAAGAGCAACATTCCTGTAAAGTTTCATGACAATCTGCCAAGTAGTTTCAGAGGAGTAGTCGCTACAAGTTTTTACTATATAACTCTATGTAAACAAAGATGGCCGCTGGCAGACATGTTTAACGTTGAATCAAAACGATTTTTGACTAGGATCAACATCATGTAATGCTGATCATTTTAGAAAAAGTCCCATATCAATATCACTTATAGTTTTCAAGAAGTAGTCGCTACAAACTTATTTTTTAAAAATCTATTTTTAGCTGCGACGGCCATCTTGAATTTCCGGCCGACCTGAAATTTTTCTAGGATCAATTAGACATCAAGAGCAACATTCCTGTAAAGTTTCATGACAATCCGCCAAGTAGTTTCAGAGAAGTAGTCGCTACAAGTTTTTACTATATAACTCTATGTAAACAAAGATGGCCACTGGCAGCCATGTTTAACGTTGAATCAAAACGATTTTTGACTAGGATCAACATCATGTCATGCTGATCATTTTAGAAAAAGTCCCATATCAATATCACTTATAGTTTTCAAGAAGAAGTCGCTACAAACTTGTATTTTAAAACTCTATTTTTAGCTTTGGTGGCCATCTTGGATTTCACATCAACATGAATTTTTGCTAGGATCAACTAGACTTTATGGGCAACATTTCTGTAAAGTTTCATGAATATCCATCCAGTAGTTTCAGCTGTGAAGTCGCTACAAATAAAAGTTTACGGACAGACAGACGGACAGACGGACGGACGGACAGACGGACGGACGACGGACCACGGCATAAGCTCTGCTGATCTCTGATCAGTAGAGCTAAAAATGAAGGCCCTATCGTCTTAACGAGGCAAAATATAGCATTTTGAACTAAATCAAGGTCCATAACTCCGCTGTTACTGGTCCGATATGGCTGCTTTTCGAACTTGTTCGAGCTTTCAATGACATTAACAATCTGATAAAGATTGGAAAAGATCGGATGAACAATGAAGCCCCTATCGTCTTAACGAGGCAAAATATAGCATTTTGAACTAAATCAAGGGCATTAACTCCGCTGTTACTGGTCCGATATTAATTTTTTTCCAACTTGTCCCAGCTTTCATTGATATTAACAATCTGATAAAGTTTGGTAAAGATCGGATGAACAATGAAGCCCCTATCGTCTTAACGAGGCAAAAAATAGCCTTTTTTAACTAAATCAAGGGCCATAACTCCTCTGTTACTAGTCAGATATGAATGGTTTTCAATCTTGTCCGAGCTTTCATTAATATTAACAATCTGATAAAGATTGGTAAAGATCGGATGAACAATGAAGCTCCTATCGTCTTAACAAGGCAAAATATAGCATTTTTAACTTGAGCTTTCATTGATATTAACAATGTGGTAAAGTTTGGTAAAGATCGGATGAAAAATGAAGGCCCTATCGTCTTAACGAGGCAAAATATAGCATTTTGAACTAAATCAAGGGCCATAACTCCACTGTCACTGGTCCGATCTGGCTTGTTTTCGAACTTGTCCGAGCTTTCAACGACATTAACAATGTGGTAAAGTTTGGTAAAGATCAGATGAAAAATGAAGGCCCTATCGTCTTAACGAGGCAAAATACAGCATTTTTAACTAAATCAAGGGCCATAACTCCGCTATTACTGTTCCGATCTGGCTGGTTTTCTAATTTGTCCGAGCTTCCATTGATATTAACAATCTGTTAAAGTTTGGTAAAGATCGGATGAAAAATGAAGGCCCTATCGTCTTAACGAGACAAAAGTTAACGAGACAAAAGTTAACGACGGACGGACATACGACGGACAACTTTCCATCCCATAAAACATGTTAATATGATTTTTAAGGGAAGAGAAACGTTCTTCCCTTCAAAACCAAAGAGCTCTAAAAATCACAGAATAATTTCCATGGAGATTATCTATATATCTGTCAAGAAAAGACTGCTCCAAAGCCGTGCATTTAACATAGTCATTCTTCCGACTACATTGGAATTGCATCGAAATTGTCCTTACTCCCCTCAGACTCGTCCCCATCATCTTCACGGTTACCCAGACCCTCTACATCTTCTACACCAGTCTCAAACATGCATATATCATCAATACCGGTACTTACTCATCGGAATCAGAACATTGTCCTCCGTATTCACTTCCCTCGGACTCGTCCTCATCATCTTCATCCTTACCCAGACACTCTATATCTTCTACATCACTCTCATAGCCCTCCTTCTGTCTCTCTACAACCTGTAAATGTAATTACGGTAAGAAATATTTCCAGTGGGTTTATATACCGTGTCAATATCTGGTGGGCACAACCTGAATAGCATCGATACCAAGGACCGTATGAATCATATACACCATCATTTGAGAGTTTGAACAAAATAACTATAAATTAACTTACCTAGAAAACTGAGCAAATGAGCTTTTGGGCATAACTCAAATTATCTGATGTACTATGCCCACACTAGAATTCAACTCAGTTTAACATTGTTTAGAAGCAAGTTTGCTATCTGCACAACTCTAACAGGTTAGACATTGGTAAGAGTCTGCTATCTGAACACTTCATAAACCAACAAGCAAGTTAGACATTGTTTAGAAGCAAGTTTGCCATCTGGACACCTCATAAATCATAAAGTTAGACATTGTTTGGAAGTAAGTTTGCTATCTGGACACATCATAAACCAACAAGTTAGACATTGGTAAGAAGCAAGTTTGCTATCTGGGCACCTCATAAACCAACAAGTTAGACATTGTTTAGAAGTAAGTTTGCTATCTGTAGACCTCATAAATCATCAAGTTAGAACTTATTTATTTTACATCGAATGTAACGAAAGCTCTATGAACTTATTTGAATCACTCTCGATGTCTTCCTGGGTAGAACCAGTACTAAGCAATGCAGATAAAGTGTCTTGCTCAGGGACACAATGCATATGGCAATGACAGGAATCGAACCCACGACTGTTGGATCATGGGTCCAACGCTCTACCACTAGACCACAGCGCTCCTTGTTTAGAAGTAAGTTTGCTATCTGGACACCTCATAAACCAATAAGTTATAATTGTTTAGAAGTAAGTTTGCTATCTGGGCATCTCATAAACCAACAAGTTAGAAATTGTTTAGAAGTAAGTTGAACACCTCATAAACAAGTTAGACATTGTTTGGAAGTAAGTTTGCTATCTGGACACCTCATAAACCAACAAGTTAGACATTGGTAAGAAGCAAGTCAGCTATCTGGACACCTCATAAACCAATAAGTTAGACATTGGTAAGAAGTAAGTTTGCTATCTGAACACATCATAAACCAACAAGTTAGAAATTGTTTAGAAGTAAGTTTCCTATCTGGACACCTCATAAAACAACAAGTTAGACACTGTTTAGAAGTTAGTTCGCTATCTGGGCACATCATAAATCAGCAAATTAGACATTGTTAAGAAAAAAGTCTGCTATCTGGATACGTTGTAAACAAGTTAGAAATGTAATAATTACCTCTATGTAGTCAAGTTCAGCAAGATATTCATCTCCATACTGTTGCCCATCTTCATTGGCTCCCTGGTCCGTCAATAACTGACCAGCGTAGATACAGATAAACCCTCCACGTGGAATGTCATCAAGGCAACGCAGTCCCCAACCTCTGTTATTAAACATAAAACAATACAGATATATGAACACTACAGCAATAAATATATATATATCTTGATAGCTAAAACAAAGATCAGTGCTCGCTAGGTTTAAATGTGACAGATAAACTTGGGAGAAACCGACATCCTCAGGAAGCAACTGAGAACCGAGTTTACAGGACATGTGTCGATGACAGTGTTGAAGATGAAACCCACTTCCTTGTATATTGCAACTCATATATCTACTCAGGAATAAAGAATTTGTGGATAATAAAGCAACTGGCTGTTTGTTTTCTTTGTTTGAATGGTGTTTTACGCCATTTTTAGCACAGTTTAGGCCATATATGACGGTCGATTTTGTTGTGGTTGAGGCAGAACAACCCATTTTTCCTCAGTAGAACCAGTACTGTATACCTCCCACCATCCTTAAGAAGCGACACTTTCTCACTTACAAGTCGAGCTTCAGTGGGATTCAAACTCGTAGTGGTGAGTGCCGAGAAGGTTAACAAAGCAACTGGCGGGGATAATTTCTCTGTGGTATTTCACAATGCAGACAGTAAAACACTCCCCAACATTGTGATAGTAGCGTTTGACGAACTGAATTGTGTCTTATGTCACACCAACAACTGAAATGTTATATGGCGCCTAACTGGAATGAACATGCCAGGCTCATTCTCCATTTACATCAAGATAAAATATGGAGAATCTCACGAAATTTTAATCCCCTACAGACTCCACAGAATTGTCTGAATACCTCCAGTAAAAATTGTATTTGGAAAATGGAAGATAACATCATTGTTTACTGAACTTTTCACCTATACTTTGTTTGGTCTATTTATGGCAGTCTATAATGATTGCCTGTATTGTTTTCCAGATAAAAAGGGAAAGAAAAGTGAGTTCTTTTTATTTTTGCTCAGTATATATACTAGCATACTTGCCGAATATCTTAAATCCATGTTAAATACTAATGTAGCTCAGGTATCATTATCACACCAGAATGATGTTCACAGTTTCTATTAATTAATGGTTTCATTATATTGTTTACATATATGCATTGTTTGTAAATGAATTCTGCTTAAAACTCGCTGTTTGGCATAAAACTGGCAACTCTCTCAGTCTCGGAGCAAGCTATGAAAAATGCTAAGCATTACGTGGATCTTTGCTACTCATGAACGGAAGATGCATTCGATCACATAGATAAATGCTTGTATGCTTTATTCTTAGTCAAAATAGAAAGCTTGTCCCCATGAAAAACAACACTGTGTTTTCAGTTAAAAACGATATATGGAAGCACTGTCTTGAGCCACAGCTTGATTCTCCAAAACTACACGGTTGTTTGTTTATGATGAACCCAGACTGTTCATGAGTGACATCAGTCTGTTCATGAGTGACCTGTCTGTTCATCAGTGACCCGTGGAGCTTTGCTACTCATGAACGGAAGATGCATTCGATCACATAGATAAATGCTGGTATGCTTTATTCTTAGTCAAAATAGAAAGCTTGTCCCCATGAAAAACAACACTGTGTTTTCAGTTAAAAACGATATATGGAAGCACTGTCTTGAGCCACAGCTTGATTCTCCAAAACTACATGGTTGTTTGTTTATGATGAACCCAGACTGTTCATGAGTGACATCAGTCTGTTCATGAGTGACCTGTCTGTTCATCAGTGACCCGTCTGTTTGTGAGTGACCCTAGTCTATACATGACTGACACCAGTCAACATAACATTGAGGAAGTGATTGTGTTACTTGTGGTAAAGTTGACAAAATGTCATGGTGTTACTTGTGGTAAAGTTGACAAATGTCATGATGGTGTTACTTGTGGTAAAGTTGACAAATGTCATGATGGTGTTACTTGTGGTAAAGTTGACAAATGTCATGATGGTGTTACTTGTGGTAAAGTTGACAAATGTCATGATGGTGTTACTTGTGGTAAAGTTGACAAATGTCATGATGGTGTTACTTGTGGTAAAGTTGACAAATGTCATGATGGTGTTACTTGTGGTAAAGTTGGCAAATGTCATGATAGTGTTACTTGTGGTAAAGTTGACAAATGTCATGATGGTGTTACTTGTGGTAAAGTTGACAAATGTCATGATGGTGTTACTTGTGGTAAAGTTGACAAATGTCATGATGGTGTTACTTGTGGTAAAGTTGGCAAATGTCATGATAGTGTTACTTGTGGTAAAGTTGATAAATTTCATGATAGTGTTACTTGTGGTAAAGTTGATAAATTTCATGATGGTGTTACTTGTGGTAAAGTTGGCAAATGTCATGATGGTGTTACTTGTGGTAAAGTTGACAAATGTCATGATGGTGTTACTTGTGGTAAAGTTGGCAAATGTCATGATGGTGTTACTTGTGGTAAAGTTGGCAAATGTCATGATGGTGTTACTTGTGGTAAAGTTGACAAATGTCATGATGGTGTTACTTGTGGTAAAGTTGACAAATGTCATGATGGTGTTACTTGTGGTAAAGTTGACAAATGTCATGATGGTGTTACTTGTGGTAAAGTTGACAAATGTCATGGTGTTACTTGTGGTAAAGTTGGCAAATGTCATGATGGTGTTACTTGTGGTAAAGTTGGCAAATGTCATGATGGTGTTACTTGTGGTAAAGTTTACAAATGTCATGATGGTGTTACTTGTGGTAAAGTTGACAAATGTCATGATGGTGTTACTTGTGGTAAAGATGACAAATGTCATGATGGTGTTACTTGTGGTAAAGTTGACAAATGTCATGATGGTGTTACTTGTGGTAAAGTTGACAAATGTCATGGTGTTACTTGTGGTAAAGTTGGCAAATGTCATGATGGTGTTACTTGTGGTAAAGTTGACAAATGTCATGATAGTGTTACTTGTGGTAAAGTTGACAAATGTCATGATGGTGTTTCTTGTGGTAAAGTTGACAAATGTCATGGTGTTACTTGTGGTAAAGTTGGCAAATGTCATGATGGTGTTACTTGTGGTAAAGTTGACAAATGTCATGATGGTGTTACTTGTGGTAAAGTTGACAAATGTCATGATGGTGTTACTTGTGGTAAAGTTGACAAATGTCATGATGGTGTTACTTGTGGTAAAGTTGACAAATGTCATGATGGTGTTACTTGTGGTAAAGTTGACAAATGTCATGATGGTGTTACTTGTGGTAAAGTTGGCAAATGCCATGATGGTGTTACTTGTGGTAAAGTTGATACATTTCATGATAGTGTTACTTGTGGTAAAGGTTACAAATAAGTTTGTGTTTTAATTAATTTTAATCACTTTCTGATTCATATATGATCACTATTTTATGTTAAAGTAACACTCTTTTTTTATTTGTTCTTTATTCACTGGAAATCAACCAAAACAATTTGAAAAACTCCCAACATTGAATTAACCTTTATGCAATTATAATCATGAGATTGGGGACAAAATGATACTGTAACACAAAATCGAGATGCTAATTTTAATGCTTGATAAATACTTCAAGATTGTCGTGTGTCACTTTAAACAAGGATATGCCATCACTTAATGACAAATACCTGTATTTATGGTAATGGTAAAGGAAAGCGGTAATAACTGTATTCCTGAGATTTTACACAAGTAGAGACACACAAAGTAAAGTTGCACATATTCTAACCCAAATATGTAAATTGTTTTGATATCAATTTCTCTTTATAACAAGACCTTAAAGTGCTCTACTGTAAGCATGCGAAGGGCTTTGTTTCCTTCAAAGAGTTATACAAGAGCTGTCGGAGAACAGCGCAGCTCGACTATTCGATTTTTCAGCGAATAATAAATTATATAGCTTGTATATACCATCTGAAAACAAGGCTAAAACAATATAGAAACTCGGGCCGATATAAAATTATGCGAAATTTTATTATTTTTATCTGTTTCAATCCAAAATTGCTGTCATTTTAAAGCAATTTGTAGTCGAAAGGCAACTCGGGGAGTGAGCTGATTTTTATTGTGGCCTCGTTTCATTTTTTTTATTTTTTTTATGAGTTTCTGTCAGGAAACCCGTTTTAATTCCACGTCATAGGTGTTTGGGGGTCGGGGAACCCAGTCACACTGTACAATAAACATGTATTCAATATATATGTTATGCGCAAAATAAGCATATGGACAATTCCGGTATTGCTCTGCGCAAAGTAACAATTCTTAAAATGCGCGGCATTATCGGAATTCTCAAAATGCGCGGTTCAATTCCGGAATAGTCCGTGCGCAAAGTATGAATTGGGACAAAGTAAGAATATGTTTGTTATCGTCAGTGCACAAAGTATGAATGGAACAAAGTAGGAATATTTTTGTTAATCATATTTGCGAGTATACGCTTTGATTTTTGATTGCTTCATTCAAATAGTCAACTTATCAGCAGTATATTAGTATAAAAAATTCTAAAGTAAAATAGCTATTTAATCCAGAAAATATGATGCATACGTCAGTAGGTAAAGCTAAAACAATTTTATTTTGAATCATGCGTACGTATAGTTAAAATCACTAACATACTGTGATTGAGTTTGCTAAATGCATTTGACAAAAGAGCATACAAATACTTAAATGTGTGTGTTTATTTTAAGCCGACAACCGTGGGTGTTCTTATATACCAATTAGGATATCCGCGTTTTACATTCCGGATAGAAAGTATTTTCTTGCATTTGGGATATGGCTTTCCGCGTTTTACTTTGAACTGAATTGGGTTTTAAGGTGCACCAACACATGAAAGGTTATATGACGCCTAACAGGAATGAAAATGCCAGGCTCATCCTCCACTTACATCAAGATAAAATATGAAGAATGGGCCTAGAACCTTCTTACCTGCAGAACTGCAGAGTTGCTGCCATTTACGATGGAACCACGTTTCCACGTTTGCGTACGCGGTGTCATGACCTTGAATGAGCACGGAAAAAAACGATAATATGAATGTGGAGGGGTAGGGGTGGGGCTCCTGCCTCTGCATGTGATGGTGTGTTTGCAGTGGTTGTATTCTACCCTGGCTACCTCACGGGGATCTGCATATTACACAGTGGATGGATGCAAGAATATTTATAATAGCTAAATATTAAATTAATAACTAACTCAGAACACAATAATAACTAACGTTGCGACGTTGAGTGATAGCATCAGTAAACTGACTTAAAATGTAATAAATAGATTAGTTAACTGCCAGAATCGATTATTGGGTAATCCTTCACTAGATGGTAGACGTGTTTTGTTTTTTCACTCACTCTCATACGCTCGTTCGTGAAAAGAACCACACGTCTATATCACTCTTGAAGGATTTCCCTATAATCCATCCCAGCATTTAAATAATCTCTATATATCGATGGTCTAGAATTATAACGATGTAAGTGAAAAATCATAGTTTTCGGGAAAGTGAAAAAAACGGACTGACAGTAACAACTGTGTGAATTCTCTGACCAATCTCATATGACATAAGCTGTAGTTTGCTTTCTCATAAAACAAAGTATTTGTTATTTGAAAAAATTTAATTTTGACTTTGTAATCCGAGCAATTGCACTTACGACCTTATGTTATCAAATATTCGGAAAGGAAGATGTTCATAAAATAGTTGTATCTGGCAGTTAGACCTTTTAAAATATGGTAAAAGCGATTATTAAACCGCTGTAAGTGTCTTATAAAAGTTTGCTAGTTCATGCTACACTGTTGGTCGAAATGTAGAATGCATATGGGAACATGCGTGTGATGACAACATTGCAATATTATATATTAGAAAATGTTCTATTTTTTAAAAGTTAAATCAAACGGATATAAAAAAAAACATGCTCTAATTATTATAAATTTAATTAAATAGTAATGGTAACGTAACATACAAATAGAGACACGAATTATGTTTCAAATTAATTGTTGTAACAATTATAACATTTAATAACAGAGAACTGGGAGTTGTATTCACTAATGAAAAGAAAACTAATCAATCACGAACAAACACTAACACATGGTCCTATACCCTCTGTTGTCTATAATGTTACATTGTATTTACCGACTATATTTTGAAAATGTAAAACTATTCAATTCGTAACCAGACATTTAATTTGATATGTCTCGCTTTAAATCAGCAGAGCGATGTTAATAATGCATATCTTTTCGTGCATTTTGAAAGCCCCATTGTGAAAAGATCTGGGTGCAAGAGATTGTATTACCATCCAAATAATGACACATGTTAAATATCCACAAACACTTGTCACTTTAACAAGATTATATCATAATTATCATAAACATTTTCAGTTCCCAAAATAATAAATGTGACTACAATATTTGGCAAGTAGCTTAAGTCATATTAAATAGTTTGAAAATTTAAAGTTGAAGACCAGAATAAGACCAACGTCTCTCTTGTGTTAGGCAACTGCGTGGAGACAACAGTCAGAACTCGAATTGACTCAACTGAGTTATGTGGGTGAGAAAGCTCTTTATGTACATTGTGCATTCCATATCTCATATATATCCTTATACAATATGGCAACGCACTCTCTATATACTTATCATAATATATGTTATCCCCATACCCTATATATCCTTACATATCATATCCCCATACCTTATATATCCTTATGTAATATATCCCCATACCCTCTATATAATATAGAGGGTATGGGAACATATTATATAGGGATATATAGGGTATGTTGATATTATACTTACATAATAACTATATCCCCATACGCTATATGTCCTTGCATAATATGTCCCATACCCTCTATATCCTTAAATAATATGTCCCCGTACTCTCTATATACTTATATATTATAACCCCATGAATACCCCTTTTATCCTTACATAATATGTCCCCGTACTCTCTAAATGCTTTCGTAATATGCCTACGTACTCTCTATATCCTTCATATTATGTCACCGTACCCTTTATATATTTACATAGTATATCTACATACTCTATATATCTTTTAATTCACAATATTCCCCAGTATCATTTGTATGTCCCCGTACCTTTTATATCTTTACATAGGATGCCCCCGTACCATCTTTACATATATTATATGTCCCAATGTCCACATACCCTCATATACGTGCATATTATCTTATTTCATTCGATAGAGTTATCCACGTGAGATAGGGAAATCTCACCCTCGAGATCAGGAAGTCGGCAGAGCCTCGTCCCTGGTTGCCATTCTGACCCCTTGGGTGAGCTTTCCCTATGTTCATATTTGTCTGTGATTTGTATAGGAAATACTGGGAATAGAAAAGCTATAACCAGTGTTTTGAGATACGGGAAATATCTCCCTCGGGAGAGAGATGGTTCCCGAATGAATGAATGAATGAACGAACGAACGAATGAACGAAAGGACGGGAACGGACGAACGAACGAACGAACCGAACGGACGGACGGGACGGACGGATTGGATGGAATGAATGAAATGAACGTTCAAACGAACGAACGAACGAACGAACGGTGTTTCATGGCATTTCGACAGATAAATAGGTTATATTTTGCACAAAAATCGACGGAAGATGAAGAAGTGAAATAGTACTTTAGAAAATAACGTGAAAATGGGCTGATTATATTATGTTCTAAGTGTTAGCACTAACATTACATCAAAAATGTAGCTTTCGTATGAAACAATATTCGTATATGTTAAATATGTTTAAATATATTTCGAAATATTGCAATATCGTATAACATAACATAATTATATTCAACATTAATATCATTACGTGGCCGGAAATTAACTTTCATAACCCATCTAACACCGGGTATGAAATAAAACCTTAATTTCGGTTTAAAAACCTGCATATTGTAAAATTAAAACATTTAACTTATAAACAGGTTATCAATTTTTGTTTCAGTAAAACATGTTTTATGTATGTTTGTATTGTCGAAAATATACATTGTAAAACTGACCAATATAAGCTTCCCCATCGCTTAAAGGAATTAATTCATGACCATGTAATGTAATAATAGTTAAATACAATGTTCGATTAACAGTCCTGTTGTCAGTCTATATATGATTGGTATATAATGGACCAAATTAAACAAACTTCACACTGTTAAGAGAGTGTGTGTGTAATGAATGTTCAAAGGTGTGAAGGAGTCCACACGCCGCTCCGTCACGCTTCCTATTACTTGTGGCCCTGAGACATGTTGGTCAATCATATTGTTTAAATGCAAAGAGATTCCCCGTTTTATTTAATTAGTTAATCACAAAAAAGGAAATAAACAAGAGGTCAATGACCTTGAAGCTCTACTGATTGATTTTGATTTCAGGAAGTAGTGACTACAAACTTATTTTTTGAAAATTTATTTTTAGCTGTGGCAGCCATCTTGAATTTCCGGCCGACCTGAAATTTTGCTAGGATCAATTAAGACATCAAAAGCAACATCCCTGTGAAGTTTCATGAAAATCCGTCAAGTAGTTTCAGAGGAGTAGTCGCTACAAGTTTTCATTATATAACTCTATGTAAACAAAGATGGCCGCTGACAGCCATGTTTAACATCGAATCAAAACGATTTTTGACAAGGATTTACATCATGTCATGCTGATCATTTTAGAAAAAATCCCATATCAATATCACAAAGTTTTCAAGAAGTAGTCGCTACAAACTTGTATTTTGAAAATCTATTTTTAGCCATGGTGGCCATCATGAATTTCCGGCCGACCTGAAATTTTGCTGGGATCAATTTGACATCAAGAGCAACATTCCTGTGAAGTTTCATGAAAATCCGTCAAGTAGTTTCAGGTTTACCACCACCAATTACATGTAAACCTCCGAGGTGTAGTCGAATGTAGTTCCTATAATAAAAAGTAATCCCTCCTTTTTCGATGGAAATGGGCATTATAAGTAGGGGAAAACTGCCCATTTCTATTCGATTTTGTGGTTATATGTATAAGAAGCGTATTAATAGGTTTTACTGGATCACTGATGAACATTTTCGAAATTTCGACTCTATGCTTACACTTTGTGAGCAATGAAAACAGTCGATCAATAAAAACAGCTGTACCCTTGACCTGTTTAGTAAACAAACAAGAACTTTCTTACATGTCTTGTGACCCCACGTTTTCTGGTGATTTTTCAATTTGAAAAATAGTTTTCTATATGAACATTACACTGCTGCATTATCCATACTTGAGTTGAAATTTGCAGCAAATCATTAATATGTGACACTTTAACATTGGTGTCTATGGGGAAAATAATTGGTGCTTTCATACCTTCAGAGGAGAAGTCGCTACAAGTTTTCATTATATAACTCTATGTAAACAAAGATGGCCACTGGCAGCCATGTTTAACGTCGAATCAAAATAATGTTAGACTCGGATAACCATCATGTCATGCTGATCATTTTAGAAAAAGTCCCATATCAATATCACTTATAGTTTTCAAGAAGTAGTCGCTACAAACTTGTTTTTTAAAAATTATTTTTAGCTGTGGTGGCCATCTTGAATTTCTGGCCAATCTGAAATTTTTCTAGGATCAATTAGACATTAAGAGCAACATTCCTGCAAAGTTTCATGAAAATCCGGCAAGTAGTTTCAGAGGAGTAGTCGCTACAAGTTTTTACTATATAACTCTATGTAAACAAAGATGGCCGTTGGCAGCCATGTTTAACGTCGAATCAAAACGATTTTTGACAAGGACCAACATCATGTCATGCTGACCATTTTAGAAAAAGTCCCATATCAATATCACTTATAGTTTTCAAGAAGTAGTCGCTACAACTTGTATTTTGAAAATTTATTTTTAGCCGTGGCGGCCATCTTGAATTTCCGGCCGACCTGAAATTTTGCTAGGATCAATTAGACATAAAGAGCAACATTCCTGTGAGGTTTCATGAAAATCCATCCAGTAGTTTCAGAGGAGTAGTCGCTACAAGTTTTCATTATATAACTGTATGTAAACAAAGATGGCCGCTGGCAGCTATGTTTAACGTCGAATCAAAACGAATTTCTACAAGGACCAACATCATGTCATGCTGATCATTTTAGAAAAAGTCCCATATCAATATCACTTATAGTTTTCAAGAAGTAGTCGCTACAAACTTGTTTTTTAAAAACCTATTTTTAGATTTGGTGGCCATCTAGAATTTCACATCAACATGAATTTTTGCTAGGATCAACTAGACTTCATTGGCAACATTTCTGTAAAGTTTCATGAAAATCCATTCAGTAGTTTCAGAGGAGTAGTCGCTACAAAAATAAGTTTACGGACAGAAAGACGGACAGGCGGACGGACAGACGGACGGACGGACGGACGCCGCACCACGGCATAAGCTCTGCTGATCTCTGACCATTCGAGCTAAAAATGAAATGAAATATGTTTAAATTAAATATAATTATTTCGCTATAATTTATTGATGTATACTAATATATTGGAATTGGTGAAAGTTAAATAACTAACTAGCTAGAAGAAATGTTAAATAAATTTTATCATATTAGAAGTTGTGTGCTTTTTTCATACTTAATGACGACAATATATGCGTATTTCGAAATATTAAATTTATAGTCGGAAATGCTAAAAAAAAAAGTTTGCGGTGTATTCAGCTTTTTTTTTTGGTTGTGTTTTTTTTTATACATATTTGCAAATTATTATTATTAATTATTATAATGTTAACCTATAACAACTCTAAAGAATAAAACACAACTATAATAAAGCGAAAAGAAGTACAGGCCTTTTAAACAGAAATTACGGTTTATTTCATACCTCATACCGTTTTCGCTTCTTGGAGAACATTTGGGAAACGAAGGCCTGGCCTAAATTATAAAAGATATTTCCACAATAAAAACATATTTCAAAACATGTTTTACTGAAAAAAAATTAAAAAAATACATGTTTAAAACTATCACTTAAATCTATTTTTTTTCTTTTTTTTTATATCAGGTTAACGCATGAAAAGGACACACAAGCAAATTGTTTTGTAAATAACTAAGTTTATGTTAATCATACGCGATACTTAACTGTAAATTATCTGTTCGTCGCAGATGGGTGAAGCAAAATAAGCATATTGAAATGAAATATAAGTAGGTTTAAAATTAGCATCTTCCTATACACATCATAAGACAAATTCTTACTTTGCGCAAAATATTCTCAAATTGTGCAGAGATGCGTGGTTTATATATTTAAACCCTTGAGCAATTCCGGAATAGTCCTCCGCAATTCCGGAATCATTGCGCATTTTAAGAATTCTTACTTTGCGCAGAGCAATTACGGAATCTTCCATATTCCTACTTTGCGTAGAACATATACATACACAATTCATAATATTAACATGTAGAACTAATATTATGGCGCTATTTAATTTTTAACTTAAATAATTAACTTACATTGTTTATTAAATCATAATGCAAGTGGTAAGTTAACAACCCAGATTTATTTTCCAAATTCTATATATCATGCTTATGTTAATACCGTCCTCTTGACTTTATTGATATTTCATCTGTGTATTAATCTATATTGTTTTATATGTAAATGATTGCGCTCAAATTAAAATATTAATATCCAAATAATGGAAGATAAAATGAAAACATTATAGCTATGTGTAAGAATTGACCAAAACAACACAGAAATATGCAAAAAAATAAAAACAAAAATTAAAATATTCCAGTTTTGAGCGTGTGTGTGTGTGTGTGTGTGTGTGTGTGTGGGGGGGGGGGGGGGACGGGGGGGACGGGGGGATTAGGGGAGAGGAGGGTGAGTTGTGGGGTGTGAGGGCAACATATATGTGTAAAAAGCTTTGTAAGAATTGACCAAAACAACACAGAAATATGTAAAAAAATAAAAAAAATAAAAAAATATTCCAGTTTCGAGTGGGGAGGGGTTGGGGAGGGAAGGGGCGGTGGGGGAGGGGGCAACATGTGTAAGAATTGACAAAAGCAACACAGAACATGTATAAAAAAATGAGTTACGAGGTGCGGGGTAGGGAGTGGGGAGAGGCGGGGGAGTGGGCAACATATATAGAAGCTATGTGTAAGTATTTACTTAAACAACAGAAATATGTAAAAAATTGAGTTTCAAGTGGGGGTGGTGGTTGTGAGAGGCAGAGTGGGGAGGGGGAGGGGGCAACATATATGTAAGAAGTATACGGCGGGGGGGGGGGGGGCAACATGTGTAAGAAGTGACAAAAGCAACACAGAAATATGTAAAAAAAAAAAATAAGTTTCGAGTGGTGGGGGTGTAGGAGGCAACATATATATGTATATATATGTAAGAAGATATGTGTAAGAATTGACTAAAACAACACAGAAATATGCAAAATATAAAAAATATATATAAAGTTTCAAGTGGGGTGGGGGTGTTGAGAGGTGGTGCGGGGTGGGGTGGTGTTTGGAGGGGGCAACATATATGTGTAAGAATTGACTCAAACAACACAGAAATATTTAAAAAAAAAAAAATGTGGGGGAGGTGGGGTGGAGGGAGTGGGTAGGGGGGTGGAGAGGGGTAGCCCATGCCCCAATATGGGTGAAGTATGAATAAGATGCATAATACTATAAGAAATCCCAAACCAAAATTATATATACTTTTACATGCAAACCTAAATCTGCCTTTATTGCACATTTTATGGGCCATCACAATTTGGGTTCCATGGGAGCCCAGAATTTGCAGAAGACAAAATTACTTACCCAACCCTTTACAACATACTATAAGGAAAGCAATTCCCAAATTTAGTTCAGCTAGGACAAGAAATGTAAGAGATATACCTGTAAACACAGCTTACATGCAAAATTTGATGTGAAACAGACACATTTTAAGGGTTCCATTGGAGCCCACAGGTTACAGGAACTAAAATTACTTAAGCAGCCGGGGTGATTACATAAGCTCTCTTATTCTTCGAATAGTCAAGCTAATAAAATTAATTTTGTTAATTCAACACATTCTGTAAAATGTCGCAAAATTTCAATATGGTTAAAGATTTTATTTCCTTTTACTCGATCATGGACAGAAAATATTTCAACTGTCATAATGTCTTAAATCATTCAACTGCCTTCATTTGCAGCAACTCTGCAGTTCTGCAGGTTAGAAGGTTCTAGGCCCATGATCCATATTTTTATCTAGATGTAAATGGAGGATGAGCCTGGCATGTTCATCCCTGTTTGGCACCATATAACCTTTCTTGTGTTGGTGCGCATAAAAAACCCAATTCAATTCACTTCAATCATTATCAAGGCAATGATTTTTATGTCAGCAATTGACTTCAAAAGGATTCACAATTATTTTGTACAAAGGATTAAATTTTCATTTAATAACAGTAAATATCTCAAAAGGACACAGTGTAATCTTGAGTGTGTGTATTTCTAAGGATTATAGTCCCTCCACCTACGACAGGCGTCCTACCCGACGATTATAGGCACAATGTCTGGACTTTTATCTGTGTGTTGTTGTGTGATGTGATGATATGTCTACTTGAAGCAGCGAACTCAATGGTTTCTTTATACCACGCCGTAGTAGACATGATAGACCCACCCCCCAGTCAAATTATTCTGACACTGGTCAATCAGTCGTAGCACTACCCATTATTTGCTCGTCAGGCAAGGGTTACAAGTGACTACTCCATTTTT
>JAWPHD010017234.1:0-45697 GCA_037043455.1 Cyrtodaria siliqua | reverse complement strand
AAATTATTATAATACCATTTTGCTATTCACTATGAATCGTTTTGAATGTATTCTCATCAAAATCAGTGAATAATTGAGAGAGGAGGATAGAAGGAAAAGTTAAGGTGCCACGTGATATTTTGGTTACTTCATTGGATAAGATAGGAAGTTTCCTATCTGTTTATTAATATGTCTGTGATTATACCAAAGTACCCTTATCACATGTATGCAGGTGTATGCACTTTAAGGCTATGTGTTACTTTAACACATGAGTGTTTTTTAAAATGAGGCAAATCCACTCAATAATTGCAGAATTTGCATACACAAGTAACATGTTTGAGTCCAAATTAAATGTGTGATATTTGTGATATTTCCTTATTTGGTGTGATATCCCTAGACTTATAGTTTGATGCTTGTTTCAGCCAAAGGGTTTTCAGCATTAACATGAGCAATATCATTAATATGTATCTAAACTATATATCATTAGAACTGGAATTTTAAGTGGTAATAAAAAATATCTTAGTTTCGACAATCGGTTTGGAAAACATAGTTTACATACGAAATGCCTTTTCGTTTGGTGGGGCTTTTTCCATGTAAATGCCTTGTGGGTGGGCCTGCAGAAAACTAAGAAATTTTCCATTGACTTCAAGTAAGCCTGACAGTTTGCTATACAACTTTCAGATCGTCTTAATTTACATTTATTCAAGCCATTAAAACCATTTTGGTGTAAAAAATCTAAAACAAAATATATATATATTTTTCAGATTTGTAATGCAGCAGTATTTTGCATTGAAGATTTATTTTTATTTGAAAAGTAAGGTATTTTAATTACGAATAATCTGTTTCACTGATTTAGGTACTAGTTGAATTTTGTCTTAAAAGTAAAACAACAACAACAACAACAACAACAAAAACAACAACACATCTGGCTGAAACAAGTGCCCCAAACAATAACCTTTAGACTGTAACATGTTATTTTATGTATACAAAACTCTGCATGAATATACAGAAATACTATCTTTGTCATATATAGAACAAATAAATGATTGAATTAAATATATACATAATTAAAAATGTAAAAAACCAGTAGACCTAGCGCATAATCTGTATAAAAGAAGTGTTAACTCGTTCGTGTAACAAGACTACAGCGAAACAATGTCATCATGGTTCTGCGTGTTGTAAAGAGAAATGTGTTCTTTGGCACAGTATACAGTCAGTTGTTTACACTCGCCAGGGTCTGAAGAGAGCAACTCTGATGGGAGGAGCATCTCTCAAGGGAGGAGCAACTCTGATGGGAGGTGCAACTATGATGGGAGGAGCAACTCTGTGGGGAGGAACAACTCTGAACGGGAGGAGCAACTCTGAGGGGGGGGGGGGGGGGGGGGGGGGGGAGCAACTCTGCTGGGCGGAGCAACACTGCTGGGAGGAGCAACTATGATTGGAGGAGCTAGTTTTAGCCCTTTTACTTTCAACTAAGCATTACTCTAAGACTAACACGTGCCAAAATAACTGACTGTTTTCCGGGCCAAAGAGCGTTTATTTAAGAAAGAACACTGTCATCCAACATATACAATTGCTTGTCAGATTGTGCTAAATATATTGGTGCTTTATTTGGTTATGACAGAAACAGATTTCTAACATCATTATTTGTGTTTTTTTGATATGCCACCGTTTGTTCAGTACGCCCTAGATGTGTACGTGCGTGCGAATGTACGAGCGTGTTACGACAATGCACGTGTTTGCTCTGACTAATGATATCTAATATAGTTAAATCGAGCGTGGAGGTGCTGGAGGCGATCTGGAAGAGTATTTGGTGCAAACACAAGTACAAGAGACAACTCTCATAATGTGTTTTAGTTTCATCAATATTAATTCATGTCATTTTGAAAATACCTCCCGATATAAGTTCTATATGGAGCAATTATTACATGTCAAATCAATGGATTACGTTTAGGGAAATGACACGAGCAGCATTTAGCTGTAGGATAACACGCTTTAATTGTTATATTACGCACACTGTTAGGCATACTGTAGCCACTTATCAATATAAATGAATGAAGTTTTGCAAATTAATTACGCAAATTAATATTTTTTGTTTCATTATTTATAAAACCTAAGTGGCGTCACTTCAACATGTTCAAGCTATAAACAATATGAATATTATTAAAAAGAACCGAAGTGCAGTGGTGTAATGGTAAGAGTGTCTGACCTGCAATCGGGAGGTCGTGGGTTCGAGTCCCCTGGCCGCGTCATACCGAGGACGTTACAAATAGTATTAGTTCGCTTGTAACCCTTGCTTGACAAGCAAATAATGGCTAGTGCTACGTCTGGGTGACCCGGTGTCAGAATAATGTGACTGGGTGGGATATCATGTACTAAGACGTGGTATCCCAGTGTGGCAGCACTATATCTGCTTCAAGTAGACTGTAGATTAATAGCTACATAGCACTACGCACAATCACTCATTAGACCGTCCACACTCCATTGTGCCCAACTGTACCGGGCATATATAGTGGCTATCAGGGCGAGGGACTATAATCCTTAGAATTACACACAGCATATTAAGAATGGTTTCGTACATTCGCGTTAACATGTGTGAAACGCTTAATCAAGATATGCCTATTCCATCTTCAATGTTAGTCAGGTTTATCTTCAGTGATTGAATAAGAACCTGCCTATATTTAATCGTTGATACTCGTCAGCCGTCGTACTATCGTCAATGAGCACACACAAGCTATTGTCAATTTCTCTTGTATTTTTTTTCTTCTTAAAACCAAGTTTCTACATACATTCAAATGTGCCTAACAATCATTACGTGGTCCGAGTATTACCAAAACGGGTTTGGCTGGGTTATGAAATAAACCCTTAATTTCGGATTAAAAGTTTTGCGTAGTGTAAAATTAAATCATTTGATAGGTAATTTTAAACGGGTTATTACGGTGTCCGGTTGGCGCCAGATACAATGTCGCATTGTCGTCGTCGACAATACGACACCCGACAATGCGACATCGGGACATGACAATGCGACATTGCGATACGACAGCTCGACATTGCGATACGACAACACGACATTGCGATACGACATCGAGACATAATTGTCGCGATGTCTTATCAGAATGTTGCGTTGTCGTATGGCAATGTCGAGTTGTCGCATTGTCGGGTGTCACATTGTCGCCCACGACAATGCGACATTATGTCGCAATTTCGTAATGTCGCCCATGACCCCTGCGAAACTCTGTTCTTATACTCAAGAACAGTTCATGAACAGTTCTAGAACATTAAGAACAGTTCCTGAACTGTTCTTGATTCATTGTTCCAGAACATATGTTCTTAATATGTTCTTGAACATTTTCAAGAACTATTGAAGAACATTTCAAGAACTTTAATTGTTCTTAAGATGTTCTTGAAAGGTTCTTGAACAAGTTTAGAACAGTTCAAGAACCTTTAAATAGAGAAAATGTTCTAAAAATGTTCTTGAACAATTTCAAGAGCAAATCAAGAACAGTTTAGGAACTTCAGGAGTTCCTGAACAGTTCTTAATTTGTTCTTGAACAATTTGAAGAACTAATGAAGAACCGTTCATGAACTTCAAGGGTTCTTAAACCGTTCTTAATTAGTTCTTAACTCTAAGTGTTCTTAAACTTTAAGCATTAAGCACTAGTTAAGAACAGTTTAAACCCTTGAAGTTCCTAAACTGTTCTTCATTTGTTCTTGAAATTGTTTAAGAACAGTTTTAGAACATCTTCTCTATTTAAAGTTCTTTAAATGTTCTTTTAAATGTGAACTAAATTCCTTTAAATAGGAAATGTAATTAAGATGTGCTTAAAATATCTACAAATGTGTTATCTTAATAGGAATGTCGTTACAAATCGATTACATCTGTGCAAATGTAAATATACATTAAATTAGGAAGCAAGTCACAATATTAACCATCTAATAAACTATTGTGATCTTCCATTATTAATCAAACTACTTACTGATACAGCATTTGAAAAAAGCATTATTTTTTTAATGCTGACAGGCACAGGTATTATAATGAAATATGAAATTTCTTTGTTTTAAGTAGCTTGAAGACACCCCAAGTATACATAGATGGCTTTTGCTGGGACGTGAAAACAATTATCCATAAACTTGGTATAAAAATACATTTATTTTGTAGCACTTAAGTTTTGTGTTGATTATATTAAAGTTCAAAAGTTTCAAATCTTTTGAGTTTTTCCACAAAACAACATAATTTAATTACACTATTCTCAGAACAGAATTTTCCATAACAAAATGAATGTTTATGAATGTTGCTTAACGGCTCTCAACACAGTATAGGTTATAAGAAAAATTACAGTTCTTGAAATGCTCTTCAGTATACGTTCTTGAAAATGTTCAATGTTCAAGAACATATTAAGAACATGTTCTAGAACAATGAATTAGAAAAGTTCTGAACTGTTCTTAATGTTCTAAAAATGTTCATGAACTGTTCTTGAGTATAAGAACAGAGTTTCGCAGGGGTTCATTTTCATTAATTAAACAAATCTATACTACTATTAACAAACAAATATATGATCATTATTGCATGAACAGTTTAATATAATAACATTATCTGGAGTTTAAAAGCCCATGTCTTTATTTATATTTGCAAAGAAAGTAGGTAAAAAATCTATGACGACTGAGTGTGATTCTGACAAAATTGCAAATAAAATGCAAACACCATTCTTTTGAGTTTTTGGCGGTAAAATAGCAGTCCAACTGAAGATTGTGCTTGCATCATTTAATGATAAAATGTAAGTGTTTTGTGATAATACTTAAATTACTTATTGTGTCAAAACATCTTATACATTTAATAGTTGTATTTGAAAGATGAAATTTCTAAATGTAGTCTTTAGAAACAGTATTTTAAAATAAAACCTCTATTGTCATGTGTTTTCGCGGATTGACTTTCTTTTTTTGTTGCTGACAGAAAAATGGTATTCATCAATGCAGAAATTATTTCATTTCAGTATCATATGTAACATTTCACCAAGTATGACCAGGCATTCTGAAGGTTCAATTAATGAATTGTTCTTTAAATGTTATGTAGGTTTAAAACTAGTGGCAAAAGGAGTTATGGAACTGTGCAGGAACTGTTCTGGATAGATTGTTCATGAATGGTTCTTGAACTGTGCTTCATCTGTTCTTAAGCAGTTCTAGAACAGTGCATGAACGTTAAATGACACAAAATGTCTAGAACTTATGTTCAAGAAAAGTTTTAGAACTATCTTACTGGAACTGTTCAAGAACAGTTCCAGTATAGTTCTAGAACTGTTCTAGAACAGTTCCAGTACATATCAGTCTGGAACAGTTCTAGAACAGTTCCAGTACAGATAGTTCTAGAACTGTGCTTCATCTGTTCTTGAGGGGCTGGCGTGGCGCAGTCGGTAGCGCGGCGGATTTGTAACCGGAGGCCCCGGGTTCAATCCTCCGTGGTGCCACTGAGTTCCGTCGGTGTGTTCTTGGGCAAGACACTTTACCTTAGCCTCGTCCGTCGGATGGGGACGTAAACCGGGCGGTCCCGTGTATCTCCGAGCACGTTCAAGAACCATAGGAATCTATTCGATAATAAGAGTAGGGCAGGTTCCCGGATTCCTATGTATCCTTCCCCTCTCTCTGGGGCGGCTCTAAATAACCTATACTGTTTTGATGAGCCGTTAAGCAACATTCAATTCAATTCATCTGTTCTTGAGCAGTTCTAGAACTGTGCATGAACGTTAAATGAGACAAAATTTCTAGAGGTTTTGTTCAAGAACAGTTCTAAGAACAGTTCCAGTACAGATAGTTCTAGAACTGTTCTAGAACAGTTCCAGTACAGATCGTTCTGTAACAGTTCTAGAACAGTTCCAGTACATATAGTTCAAGAAATTTTGTCTCATTTAACGTTCATGCACAGTTCTAGAACTGCTCAAGAACAGATGAATTGAATTGAAACTATACCAGAACGGATTAGGCACAGTTCAAGAACAGTTCTTGAACAATCTATCCAGAACAGTTAAAGAATTGTTCATGCACAGTTCTAGAAAATTTCGCAGGGGGACAACGCTACATTCTTCAATTGTCGTAATGTCACCAACGACAACGCGACATTTTTTCAATTGTCGTAATGTCGCAATGTCAACCTAATTATTTATACTGGATGGTGAATGACTGTTGCGTTGTCATTGGCGACATTATGACAATTGGAAGAATTTCACATTGTCGTGGGCGACATTACGACAATGCGACATAATGTCACGTTGTCGTGGGCGACTATGCAACACCCGACAATGTGACAACTCGACATTGCGATACGACATTGCAAAATTGCGATATGTTGTGGCATCGCAATGTCGCATCGCAATGTTGCAACGTCGGGTGTCGCATTTTCGCCCACAACGATGCAACATTATATCTGGACCGAACCGGACACCGTAGGTTATGGTGTTTTTTTAGTAAAAAATGTTTTTAAACATGTTTTATTGTCGAAATATCGGTTATACTATCCTGCTAATGTAAGTTTTCTAACGCTTAATGGATTTAAGGTGGGATCACGTAATGAGTACAGACTCGAATGTGCCCAAGCAGGGCGCCACCATTATGATACGTAGGAATAAATGCACCAGTTGTCACATAATCCCATTAATGACACGTGACTAACTGGCAAACACATGCGCTAATTGAAAAAAAACAACACAAAAAAACCAGTAACACGAGCTACACATATTAAACAAAATAATTGAAACATTTCTGTATACCGGTACTCAACGTGTAAAGTGGTCATATCACAGGCGCCGTACAAACTAGTGTGTTTCTCAATTAGCGAGCTGTAGATATCACAAACGTGTATATCAGGACATGTTTTAAAACGTATTAATTCAAACTGAAATACGTTCATTAAGTTAGTTACACCAGAACATGTTTCAGTACTTGAAGTTGATTAATCGAGCACGCCAATTACGGCATTTAAATCAGAACAGGTTAGAGCATTTGAAGTTGATTAATCGAACTCCCACATGAATCCAGATAATTAGAACATGTTTTAGCACTTGGAGTTGATCAGTCGAGAACTCCCATAAAGGCAGGTAAATCAGAACATGCTGTAGCACATGCAATTGACCAATCAAGCTCTAATATTACGACAGTTTAATCAGAACATTTGTCAACACATGGAGTTGATCAAGAGAGCTCTACCATTACGACAATTAAATCGGAACATATTCTTGCACTTGGAGTTGTCCTATTAAGGCAGTTAAATCTGAACATGTTCGAACACGTGAAGCTGATTAATCGAGCACTCCCATTAATGCAGTAACATTCGATTTGGAGTTTATCAATAAAGTACCCCCATAATGACAGCTAAATCAGAACATGTTCCAGCACTTGTAGTTGATCAATCAAACACTCCTTTTACGGCAGTTAAATCAGAAGATAGTCCAACACTTGGAGCTTATCAATTGATCACTCTCATAACGACTGTTAAATCAGAACATGTTCCACAACTTGGAGCTGATCAATCGAGCAATCTCATTTCGAACTTGGAGCAAGTCAATATAGCACTCTAATTATGACAGTTAAATCAGAACATATTCCAGCACTCTCATACCAGTTCAATCAGAACATGTTCCAGCACTTGGAGCAGGTCAATATAACACTTCAATAACGACTGTATTTGAACATGTTCCAGCACTTGGAGCTGAGCCATCGAGCACTTCTATAGCAGTTACATCAGAACATGTTCCAGTACTTAGAACAAGTCAATCGAGCACTCCCATTAAGATCCCGACAATTCCGCCCACAATAATAATTATAACTGTTAGTATTATAATGGACACACATCTCAATCTCTTGTGGTCGTTGTCCTGGAAATAAATATATAACTATGTAAACCGTAGAAAAACATGGAGATGGTTCGATTATAATGGAAATATCAACACCTAATACGATGTAACATTTTCAAGATAGAATAAAGTACATTTTGTAGAACTACCCTAATTGAGACTAATGACCAGGAACACTCTATTCGATATCGATCCCTTTCATATAAGTGTCTTCCAAAAATGTGAGAGTACTGTATGGGCTAGTTTTGTATGAGTATATGTGAGAGTACGTGCTATTTTTGCATGAGCATATGTGAGAGTACGTGCTATTTTTGCATGAGCATATGTGAGAGTACGTGCTATTTTTCTATGAGCATATGTGAGAGTACGGGCTATTTTTGTATGAGTATATATGGGAGTACGGGTTATTTTTGTATGAGTATATGTTAGAGTTCGGGCTATTTTTGTATGAGCATATGTGAGAATACTGTACGGGCTATTTTGTATGAGTATATGTTAGAGTATGGGATACTTTTGTATGAGTATATGTGAGAGTACGGGCTATTTTTGTATGAGTATATGTGAGGGTACGGGTTATTTTTGTATGAGCTTATGTGAGTGTACGGCTATTTTTGTATGATCATATGTGAGAGTACAGGCTATTCTTGTATGATTATATGTGAGTGTACGGGTTATTTTTGTATGAGTATATATATTTCTATTTGATTGTTTTTTTGCTGGTCCACCCGCAATTTATATCGAGATAAAACGATGCAGAATGGGCCTAGAATCTTCTCTTTTGCAGAACTGCAGAGTTACTACAAATTCTGTAGTAAATACACCATTTTTCGCTGGAGCCACGATAATTTTTTTCTGCCGCAACTCAAATAGCACCTGAAACATTACAGGGATGATGATGAGGACCTTTAATGAACATGGCTCAAATGAACATAAATTCGATGGATTTTACCCCCACTGTCTGACGAAGCAGTGGCAAGTTCTTACACGGAAACCACACGGGGTTGTTCGGCTTCTGCACCTACATTGTAATAAATATCCAAAGGAATAACTAACCTCTGATGCTGAATCTACATTTATAGACGAGTGCCGGGAAGAACCGACAGTATCTGAAAAACAAACCTGATCTTTATTAGCAAAGTAGTCAATATGAACTACAGAAACGTATGTACTTGGTAAATACGTACATACATATATAATACAAATTATTGTTTTATACCATAATTATGTAAACATGCAACCAACACATACAACAAAAGTTGAACTAAATACAATGTTATTTTGTTAAACCGATTTTACATTTAGAATATCTCAACACAAATCCGCCGTTGCGTTATCGTTTTTTGTTTGAAATTGTGTTTTACGTCATTTTAATTAACACATGCTAAGCCATATATGACGGTCGATTTGTTTGTGGTAGAGGCAGACAACCCCACCTTTCCTGGGTGTAACCAGTTCTGTATACCTCCCGCCATCCGTAAGAATCGACACTTTCTCACTTGACAAGTCGAGCTCCGAGTGGGATTCAAACCCGAAGTGGTAGAAGTTGAGAACGTTTTAGACTCAATATATTTAATATTCCGGCCAGCCCACGGAGACACTATTTACGCAAATTTACCTCAAAAGTGGCTTGCAGCCGAACCGATTCATAGATCTAAAATAGCGTTCGAGAAAATAAGTATACATGACAAAAACACTGTTAACCTTCTTGCCACAAACCCGTGAACCGTACCGCCTGCATTGCTTTCAACATTGGCAATACCGAGAGTTTAAGGCGGAGGATTTCCGATTATGCAAGCGTGCGATAAAAAAAAAAGCTCAAATATAGAACAAGAGGCCCAAGAGGGCATATAGACGCTCTACTTGTATGATGTGATTAAAAAAAATAAACATGATAGAGGCCAACCCAAGAAACATGTTTCCTATATATAACTCTATATAAACAACGAAAAACACAAACTTGATAGAGGCCAACAACAGGAACATGCATACATGGATATATATGTACATCTATGATGCATATGATATTTAACTAGAATGGAATAAGTGGTAATATGTCGTTTGATAAATGTCCTTAAATTTGACCTAAGTTTAGCCTTGGTGGCCATCATGGATGACTGGCGGCCCAAAAATTGCAAGTTTCATCAAAATCCTTCAAGCAGTTTCAGAGAAGATGTCATTTTAACGTTTTCCTATATATAACTCTATGTAAATTTTGGGTCATTGGCGGCTATTTTGATTATTCGACGATAACGAAAAACACAACCTTGATAGAGGCTAACCCAAGGAACATGTTTATGATATTTCACAAGAATGCAATAAGTGGTTTCGGAGGAGATGTCGTTTGAAATTTCCTTAAATTTGACTTAATTTAAGACACGGCGACCATCTTGGATGACTGGCGGCCGCGAAAAACATAAATCTGAGAGGGACTATCCCAAATATCATGGTGATTAAGTTTCATCAACTCTATGTAAACTTTTGGGTCGCCGTGGTGGCCATTTTGATTATTAGACGAAAATGAACATGTATATGATATTTCACAAGAATGGAATAAGTTGTTTTGGAGATGTTTTTTTTAAATTTCCTTAAATGTAACCTAGTTTTAGCCATGGCGGCCATCTTGGATGACTGGCAGCCGCAAAAAACACAAATCTGAGAGGGACTATCCCAAAGATCACTGTGATTTAAGTTTCATCAAAATCCTTCAAGCGGTTTCAGAGAAGATGGCGGCCGCGAAAAACACAAATCTTAGAGGGACTATCCCAAATATCATTGTGCTTAAGTTTCATCAAAATCTTTCAGGCGGTTTCAGAGAAGATGTAATTTTTAATCTTTTCCTATATAACTATGTAAACTTTGGGTCGCCGTTGCAGCCAATTTGATTATTTGACGATAACGAAAAACACAACCTTGATAGAGGCTAACCCGAGGAACATGTATATGATATTTACCAAGAACGGAATAAATGGTTTCGGAGGAGATGTCGTTTGCAATTTCCTTAAATTTGACCTAGTTTTAGCCATGGTGGCCATCTTGGATGACTGGAGGCCGTGAAAAACAAAAATCTGAGAGGGACTATCCCAAATATCATTGTGATTAAGTTTCATCTAAATCCTTCAAGCGGTTTCAGAGAAGATGTCATTTTTAAACTTATCCTATATAACCCTATGTATATTTTTGGTCGCCGTGGCGGCCATTTTGATTATTCGACGATAACGAAAAACACAATCTAAATAGAGGCCAACCCAAGGAACAGGTATATGATATTTCAGTAGAATGGAATCAGTAGTTTCGGAGGAAATATCGTTTGAAATTTACTTAAAGTTGACCTAGTTTTAGCCATTGTGGCCATTTTGGATGACTGGTGGCCGCGAAAAACATAAATCTGAGAGGGACTATCCCAAATATCACTGTGCTTAAGTTTAATCAAAATCTTTCAGGCGGTTTCAGAAAAGATGTAATTAACCTTTTCCTATATAACTCTATGTAAATTTTGGGTCGCCGTGGCGGCCATTTTGATTACTTGACGATAACGAAAAACATAAACTTGATAGAGGCTAACCCAAGGAACATGTATATGATATTTCACAAGAACGGAATAAGTGGTTTCGGAGGAGATGTTGTTTGAAATTTACATAAATTTGACCTAGTTTTAGCAATGGCGGCCATCTTGGATGACTGGCGGCCAGGAAAAACACAAGTCTGAGAGGGACTATCCCAAATATCATTGTGCTTAAGTTTCATCATAATCTTTCAGGCGATTTCAGAGAAGATGTAATGTTTAACCTTTTCCTATATAACTCTATGTAAACTATGGGTCGCCTTTGGGGTTGGGCAATATATATGTGTAAGAATTGACTAAAACAACACAGAAATATGATGGAGGAGGGAGCCCATGCCCCAATATGGGTAAGATGCATAATGCTATAAGAAATCCCAAACCTAAATTATAGATATATACATGCTTACATGCAAACCTAGATCTGCCTTTATTGCACATTTTATGGGTCATCACAATTTGGGTTCCATGGGAGCCCAGAATTTGCAGAAGACAAAATTACTTACCCAACTCTTTACAACATACTAAAGGAAACCAATTCCCAAATTTAGTCGAGCTAGGACAAGAAATGTAAGAGATATAGATAGACCTGTAAACACAGCTAACACGCACAATTTGATGTGAAACAAGACACATTTTATGGGCGATCATATTTTGGGTTCCATGGGAGCCCATGGGTTACAGGAACCAAAATTGCGTATGCAGTGCTTAAGAAAATGCTATGAGGAAGCCCATGGCCAAGTTTAGTTGTGCAAGGATAATAAATGTAAGAGAAATAGACGTGTAAACACAGCTTACACACAAACCTTGATGTGGGATGCCGACGCCAACGTCGAAGCCGGGGTGATTACATAAGCTCTCTTATTCTTCGAATAGTCGAGCTAAAAACACAAATCTGAGGACAAACCCAAAGATCATTCTGATTAAGTTTCATCAAAATCTTTTAAGCGGTTTAGAGATGTCATTTATCATTTCCCTATATAACTCTATGTAAACTTTTAGTCGCCGTGGTAGCCATTTTTATTATTTGACGATAACGAAAAACACAAACTTGATAGAAGCCAACCCAAGGAACATTTATATGATATTTCAGTAGAATGGAATAAGTGGTTTCGGAGGAGATGTAGTTTGAAATTTCCTTAAATTTTATCTAGTTTTAGCCATGGCGGCCATCTTGGATGAATGGCGGCCGCGAAAACACAAATCTGAGAGGGGCCCTCCCAAGTAACATTGTGATGAAGTTTCATCAATATCATTCAAGTGGTTTCAGAGGAGATGTCGATTTTATAAAATTGCTAACGGACAGACAGACGGACGACGGACGAAAAGTGATCGCATAAGCTCGCCTGGCCTTTGGCCAGTAGATCTAAAAATGGAGGAATGGCTTGTGCTATCTAATGGACCAAAACGATCAGTGAAAAAATACGACAATATTGATGACGATGAGAAACAATTTTATTAGTATGTTACCTTCCGTTTTAAAAGGACGTGGACTAATCCGAAAACGTGATGCTATACATTGTATATGGACATGTATTAATACAAAAGACCAATACACCGATGCACAGTTCCGAAGTGCGCATGCGCATTATAAAAATCTATCCAGAGTTAACGTTTTTGAAATGCGAGTAAGAATTCTTGGAAACTGCGTGTCGAACATACAATGGCACTGACCTGTGCCGTAAACAATTGTTCTAATGGGGCGTATTGGTTGAAAAAAATGGAAATATCAACTTTGCAGTGAATGTGGATGCCTTCACAAAGAAAAACACTGCAAATGTGATCCACCTTTCAGGTAATTGTCTGGAAAATTATACTCGTTCATAATGTAGCGTCGGTGGGTGGGGTAATGCGGAAGTGAACACGTTCAATGTATTTTCGCGTGGAATAGATTACATTATAACGTAGTTAAAGTCCTTGTTTGTGTTTTTTGTCATTGTTTTGTATGATTTTTCGAAATTCTCGGCATTTAATAATTGTATACTTATTTCTAATAAGGATAAACTTCACATCTTGAATGGCAGGTTTTAACTTTTATAGGCTTTGTTTGTTTATTGACAAGATCAGTTTAATAGAATCAATATCTAAAAGTATGTTCTCATGATTCTTTGCAGGCTTTTCACCTTTCCAACAAAGAAAAAGAATCCCGAGAGACGAGAACGTTGGAAGCAACTGATCGGCAGAAGTAGTGGAAACAAACTATGGTCTCCTTCAAAAGATTCAAGAGTATGTAGTCTACACTTTGTAGAAGACGAACCCACATTTTAAAATCCTCTCCCAACCCTTAGACTCGGTTATGAAAGTTATGAATCAAGGGTGAAGAGAATATTATTCTTTACGGAAGATAAAAAGTCAGTTTTTTATAAAGAAATTCCCGACACAGCTGGTGAAGTATATACAGCTTATCCTTTTTATCCAGACCCACCCGTGTAAAATCTTTAATCGTCGAACACATTTTTCCCATGGCCAATGGTTATTGTGCAGGTTCTGATGTACTTACTAAAAAGCATGAAAGAGCTTAACGCGCATTTGCAAGCTGTCCTTGCAGAGAACAGGAGACTAAAAGCAGAGGTGAACAACTTACGAAGTAAAAAGTATGTTGACAATCTACTACAGTGTGATGATGATGTAAATTTCTTCACTGGTCTCAAGTCCAAAACAGTTTTTAAAAGCTTACATAACTATATTGATCCAATGGTCAACCGACGATGGCTGGGTGTGAAGGGTATTAAATCCAATGTTTGAAAATTTGTCAAAGAGCCCAACAGATTCGGTCCAAAACGGAAACTGTCTTCACAAGCAGAATTTTTACTAACTTTAATGCGATTGAGACCAGGTCTTTTAGGGAAGGATCTTGCAAGACGATTTGACATTTCAGAATCTCCAGAGGTCTGCACGCATTTTTTTAACTTGGTTACGGGCTTGCTCACGAGTGTTTGGGTCAATGGTTTACATTCCTGATGAAGAGACCCTAATCGCTACAAAACCAAATAAATTCCGTGAGATGTCTGACCTACATTCAATAATTGACTGCACAGAAATGTTTATAGAAACACCTAAAGACCTTGAACTGCAGAGTGCCACATGGAGCGACTATAAGCACCACAACACCATGAAATTGTTGGTAGTCTGTGCACCGAACAGTTCAATTATTTATGTTTCACCCGCATATACAGGCAGGATTTCCGATAAGGCATTAACAATGGATTGCGGATTCTTGGATGATATCCCGCCATATTCTGTTATAATGGCTGACAAAGGATTCAACATCTCTGAGGAATGTGCGGCTCGCAATTTAACACTTTACCACATAACGTCTCTTGTTAGCAGTTTCGAACACCCATTTAATATTCTATTGTATGACACACGTGTAATACAACCTGGAACGATTTTGATTGGATGAGTTAAACCTGTAACACTACGCAAGTTTATTAACTGAAACTATTTTATTTTTTACAAATTCACCCAGAGCTGAGTCATAAACTTATTATTTGTGACAGCTTATAAAAATAATGCACGTTATACAAAACATTGTTGTTTGTTTGTTAGAAAGTTGGCGTAAACTGCTATTGTGTAAAGAGGTAAAACAAGAACTCTTTTATACGCAACGTTATGTGTGAGACGCGACGTTACGACGTCACATATGTTATGACGTTTTGGCGCTAGAGGTGATTTTATTTTCTAACGATCACCTCAATAATAATTGAAAATGTATACAAATCAATTACATGCTGAAAAGTGCTAAATTTTGAATCCAGGTTTATTGCTTTTCAAATTATTCAAGTTTTAGTGACCCAGGGTATTGGCCGAAAGTCAGGCCGACTACCTTTAATATTTTGAAAATCTACAGTAGTGATAAGGATTTTGCATTTTCCTGGTCATTTGTGTTCAGCTATGTCTGAAACTTTCAAATATGCATGAAAAGGCATCTCTACATCTGAATATAGCATACAAATGATCTTTAAGAAATGATTATTGAGAAAAATGCTGAAAATAATAAACTCAAAATAAGGGTTACCCGTCAACATTTTGATTTTCCAGGAAAAGTATCAGTCTCTCGCTTTAATTTTGACATTTTTTCAAAGTAGTCTGTCTTCATTGATATGTGTGTTTGTTTTACAAGCCAATAGCTGTAAAATAAAGCTAAAATTATGCTTATACCTGTATTGGTTTTGAAAATATAGTTAATTTTTAGTTAAACATGGTATCAATTAAAATTTCAGCTAATTCCTGCAATATGAAGATAACTTGAAGTAACTATACATACACAGACGGGATTTCTGAATAACCGTGTTAACTGTGTCCTAACATGTCTGAAACGTTCACAGATACACAAACAATGCTTAGAGGTGAAGGATGTAAGATACCCGTTCTGCAGCTCTAAAGCGCAAGGGCTTAGAGATGAATGATGGAAATTCCCATTCTGAAGCTCTAAATTGCAAAGCATTAGAGATAAATGATGAAAGATACCTGTTCTGCAGCTCTAAAGCGCAATGCCTTAGCATTAAAGGATGAACGATACCCGTTCTGCAGCTCTAAAGCGCAATGCCTTATCATTAAAGGATGAAAGATACCCGGTCTGCAGCTCTAAAGCGCAATACCTTAGAGTTGACGGATGAAAATGCCGTTCTGCAGCTCTAAATCGCAATGCCTTAAGAATAACGAATAAAAGATACCCATTCTGCAGCTCTTTCTTAACACACCACAATTAATTTTCCATAGGGTCCCATTGTAATGTTTTTGTTCGTGGCATAGAGATAAAAAAGATTTTGCAACATGTATTTATGCTTAAATTCTTCATTGATCCAATATCTGCATGTTATTAACTTTTAACAAATATTTACGAGATTGAACTTTTTTTAATTTCATGTTTGCGAGACACCTATCAAAATTTAGACAAAAATACAGCCCCGTGGATATTAGACCCATGATGTGTAAAATGAGGCAGAATTAGCTAGAAATCTTATATCGACATGCACTTTTCTGTGATCTCTTCCTAAAATGCTGTAGATTTAGAACCTGGTAAAGATAAATCAATGTATCCTGTAAAATGTAGAAAAGCGAACTTGTTTTTTTTATCTACCTCCTTCATCTGTAGGGCACGAGTATTCAAGGGAGATAATAGTGGTGTGAGTCCTAAAGTGTGTCTGACGTCGTGGCGGTTCTATGTCCATCTGAATTAATTTTTACTAATTTGATTGCAATGTTATGTGATAAAAAGGATCTTAAACTCGTTCCCATTCCATATAAGATTTATGAAACTCGTTATGAATTATTTTTAATTTTAACTCGCCAAAAGGCTCGTTAAAATTAAAATAATTCATAACACGTTTCATAAATCTTATATGAAATGGGAACTCGTTTAAGATCCTCTATATATGTACCACCTGGACGCAGAGCAAAAGCACAAATGTGTGGAGCAGAGGTACGGAAAACAAAAAAAATTGCCAACTCTCGCATAATAATTGATCAAGTGATTCGCCGTTTAAAAACTTTTAGAATTATTCAAAATGAACTACCTATATCTCTCATTCCACATGTAGATGATATTGTACAAACATGCAGTGGCATCTGCAACACTAAAGAACCTATATACAAAAAATGTGATACATGCACTGCTATATAATGTTCATTATATTTTCACGAGCAAGGATTATTATCACTGCAGTAATAAATAGAGGATAGTTGTTATGGTTTGTCGTGAATATAGGATTTATTTTCATCGAGAAGTGAGAAAACTTATATTAGCACGAGTGAAAATATAAGTTTTCTCACTTCGAGATTAAAATAAATCCTATCAGTATACAATACAAAACACATCCTATTTGTAAGTTAACAGTCAATGGCTTGCTGGCATCATTTTTACCAGTATATGTAATATATTCATTATATTCTTCTTTTATATTACTTTTTCACTTCAGTATATATTGTCCACCTTGAGTTTGTTTCTATTACATAGCATGCCTGCATGGTACATTGCCGTGCATTTGTTTTTGCGATAGATCTTCTTCAAATTACCATATTTGGGTCTAGAAATACACTCATGTTCGTAACCATCGTTGGGGAATTCACAAGAAAAATATAAAGGGCTGAATATAACATAAAATGAACATCGCCATGTTTTATTCGAGATGTTCCCCCCATATAAATTCCATACGGAAGAAAGGTTTTCTAACAGATGCGTAGATCGTCGATGCTGAAATTTTGGGAATGGTCGTTTTAGTCCATTGGCTACCACAAGACATTCCTCGATTTTTGGAAAAAGGCTTAAATACAAATGTAATCGTTCACAATCTGGACCAACTATGTCAATTTGAATAATGTTTATCTTAAGCTTGTATAACAGGAAATCCTCCGCCTTAAACTCTAGGCGGTGCGATTCCCAGGTGTGTTGCCCGACCCCAAAATACGTTTTTGTTAAGTTGATGAGACAGAATATGTCACAGATATTTGATTCAAATCGTGTGTAACACATTTATTGAAAACAAAATCCCCATATTTAAGGAGTGGTGAGTTTTTACTCGAGTCTATTTTAGTATTATAGCAATTTCTTGTACCATAAAATGCAACCGCCGAGTAAATCAACATAATACATAGGGTCATAGGCTACTATCAAAACGAAAAATAAAACGTTCAATCATGAAAGACTGAGTCTGTTTATGAGAACGGCGGACTCGAAATCCAGAGGACCCGGGTTAAAGCCTCGTCGGCGCCACTGAGATGCGTTGGTTTGATTTGTGTAAGACACTTTCCTATAGCCACGTCCGGACGTCAAGTGGATGGGGACGTAAACCGGGCGGCTACTTGTATCCTCCGGAAATGTTAAAGAATGAATGGTGTTTTACGGCACGTCGACACATAAATAGTGTAGTAAGTAAGTAAGAATTGGACAAGTTCCTAGATCCCGAACTCACGTTTATGTGAGGACAAGAGAGGGAGAGAGAAAAAATAGATGAATGAGTTTTAAGTGAGGACAAATAGAGGACAATTAGGTCCTAATACCTACTGCATGAGGTCAGTGTCTCTTACATGTTTTTCTCTTTCGTGTCCTAACAAGACCTCACCCGCTACATGTCCCAATCGTCAAATTAGCTATCATTTAATCGATAGTAGATGTGAGGACAGACAGTTTCTCCCCATATCAACAAGGGTGTCCTCACAAGGCAGAATTTTGAATTAAAAATGTCCTCACATGAACGGATGTGTCATCCCCGCCCTCTCTCTCTCTCCCCCTCTCTCTCTGCTCTAAATAATCGTTATTGTGCCGTTAAACACCATTCAACTGTTCATGACAAGTTGTTGCGGAATTCTACTCTGACAGGCATTACCAACTATGGTGTATATCTTACGACTATATAATAGCCTTTGCGTCCATTGTCAACCCGAGTAACTCGCAGGGTGATCAGGGTATATGTCCGGCTGCTGATCAGTCATTTCCCCCAAAACACTCCTTTGTTGCATAAATGGAATGGTCTTAATTCAAAGAAAGAACAGTCCATTATATATATGTAACGCATTAAGGGTTAACTAGACTAATTACTCGTCTGATAAGAAATAATAATACATTAATAATCAATATTTGAGTTTTATAATATTAAAAGTGCCCAGTATATTATATGACGATTCAGGCTATATATATCTACAGTCTATCAAAAAAGTAGATTGAACACAAAGCATGTCTTAAAGTATATAAAAGTATGACTTCTTAGCATAGGGCCAGGCTAGCTACTTACCTATAGCTACTGTAAACTTGTCCGTCTCGAGATCCGGATCTACTTCCCAAGACTGTATGGCAATCTTTTGATTCAAGGTATAAACTAAGTCGCGGATATCGTTGATTTCTCTGCAAGTAGAACGTATGTCATTGAAATATTTCCAAGTACAACGTTTAATGAAAATTCTTGTTTCTTCACGGTAGATAAAGTAGATAAAAGAATGCTCCACAGCCGATAATTAAAATTGACGACTGTCGTGAACTGCCATTTTGATAACCAATAATTTACCGATTGATCGTTTACCTCTGCCGCTGTGACGTCACGCCATTACTCGTCTGCTGCTTATTTATCGCCGCCGAGTTATTTTCATTAAAAACTAAACTTTCATTATTTCAATTAATAAAAGAAGAGGTACCGAATTTAACACGAATAAGCCAAAGCAATATGAATGCGTAAAACATTCTCTTTCTAATGACTTGTTAATTATTTTACCAACAAGCACAGACATATAATATGTCTGTAAAATTATCCCGGACTCAGAAAGCTGCTATGGGTGTTGAGCTGTGTATCAACGTCATTTTATTGTTCATAAAACAGCTGTATTTTAGTAAGAATACCGAGACGCAGTCAAATTGGTATACAGGCATTTTATGGGTCTTCTACTACTTGAATTGCATATCAGTTTTAGGGATACAGTCTATAAATCTGTTCTCAGCATACGAATACAGCTGGTCTCAAAATCGGTATCGTCACTGATTATTGATTGATGTTAAAATTTATTAAAGGGACAAACGGCAATTTTAATAAAAGCTCTCGGCGACCCGCTAGTTTTTCTACATAACTTGCATTTGCTCAATAATTGATATTAATTATAAGAATAATATAAAGGAAATTATGTTTGAATATTACTAACTGTTTGGAGACATCTGGTAAAATGTGCTTTTATACATGCAAACAAATATACGCTCTGTATCAGAGGACACAATGTGCATAAATAATGTCTATGTTTACATTTCGAACGTTTTTTTAGTTTACAGTAAGTGTAATAATTTATAAGAATTTTCTGTTTTTCACACACGCGCGCAACAACCAGAAGTAGTCATTTTTACGTAGTAATGAAATACACGCGCGACAACATAAAACGGCAAAACGGTCCGTGTCTCCTCCCTGTATATATACTTACTCCCTGCAATTACACATAAAAACATTCTAACTCTAATTCTACACACTGTTCGTTTATTTTTTTATCATATTCATTCCCCTTACTGTTTACTTATATAACTGTTCTGACCGGCTTGTATCACTGTTTTCTTATCTTTGTTGTTTCAAATTACAACACTCCCAGGGATTACAAAATATCGAAATAGACAGATTTACTGTATTCAATTTATGGACTATCGATGCAGACGCTTGATTCAGATTACAGGGACATTTTCCTACGTGTGAAAATGTGTTTACAGTCCTTGTTATGGTCCCAATTATTACCATCCGTGCCTGATCCCGAGTTAATTATTTTTCAATAAACAATTAAACAGTCTATATTGATATAATACTGCCCTGCTATTTACTTCAAATATTAAATAACATGTAATCGATAGATTTATCTGTACTTTTATATATACATTGACACGACGAATCATGACATGACGATACATGAAACGAGGATACATGGCGATACCTGATCGATACATGAAATGAGGATACATGGCGATACCTGATTATACATGACATAATGATACATGACGATATATGCCGTGGCGATACATGACAATACATGCCATGACGATACATGACGATACATGACTTGAATATAAATGACATGATGATACATGACAATACATGGCATTACATGGGATGATACATGCCAGGACGATACATGACGACAGGCCTGCCAAAACATTTTAACACACAATCCTGAGGTTTTTAAAATGTATGATTTAAAACGCGCGAAGAACATTTTAAATGAACTTTGGAGTGCGCGACTTGATTTTTGCACTGTTTGTTCTAAAGCGCAAATTTAAGTTATTTATGCAATCAATACAAGTTGATGCATTATTTGATAGTTATAGAAAATAATCAGTTAGCATAGTAATTCGATTAGAAAGACTTGGTTTAGTTTCTACCACAACGTTTTTTTTATGAAAGTGCACTTACTTTTCTACACAGATGCGTGCTAAATGCAAATGCAAAGTCAACTCTTATACAAATTATAATCATCGTACACAGCAGCAGCTGTTATAGTGGTACCATACACACGGAGTTGCTAGTTCCTCACACTAGTTATTTCAATTAGGTTGACCAATTAAAGAAATCTCAGATATTGTTTCATTACGCATGTCGTTATGCCACTGAAGGAACTAATTATGTCCTTAGGTGTTAATTGTATACTCAGTCAGTGCATTACACGGATGACCCCACTGATTCGACACTTGTATTATATTCCTCTGACTATGGAGCGTAACAGGAAGAATTCGGGAAATAGCTGATAAACTGTGAAAGTATAGCTGTTAAATAATGAACATTTTGTTTTGATGAAAATCCGGAGATTGTACACTTAAATCCCGAGATCCGGAGAGCGACTGAAAAATACGGAGAATGGATTATCCGGAGATTTGGCAGGCCTGTGACAATACATTAGACGATATATGACGATACATATGATGATACATGACATGACCATACATGACGATACATACATAAACATGACATGACGATATATTACGATACATGACGATACAACACAACTAACTTTTGAAGGCTTTGCATGTCCTCCTTCTCTGAGTTTCTGAGATCGTTACTGCACACACTGCGGATGGACTGGATGTCGCTGCCGTTACACCGATCATTTCCAGCCTGTTTACCCGAAATTTTCTTAGGAATGGACGATTCTGACACGCCAGTGTTTATAAAAACATTGCTGTCTAAAATTAAATAACATAAAATATCGTTAAAATAAATATACTAAACGCAATTAAACAAGAATGAATGAATCGGTTTTCAGCGATACGACAATAATTGAAATTTGAAGTAAACAATAAATAAATAAAAAATAGTTTGGTCACAGTTGTGCAAGCAGATATTATATACTCACGGTCAATGAAAACGAACCACTAAACAAAATCCTTTTAAAAGTTAGAATTTGAAGCTTTTTGGAGAAATCATGATATAATCTTTATAACGAGTAGACATTTAAAAATTGTTATAAACCGATAAACATTGCTTAAAACAAGACACGATAACACAAAAAGCTGGTAAAAAAAATACTTCATTGTAAGATATAATTGACAGGAATAAGGATTTACAGTCCTGTGAAGAAATTGTGGACAATATGGTAAATGACATGTCGGCGCTCAAAACAGGAGATCTTGATGCAACTGAGCGTTATGAGCGTCGTGCTACCTGTGATGACCACGGTCATTGGTAAAACATTACAAACATATATGAAGGTTCCCCGAAGATAAAATGAAATCCGGTATTCGGTAGAACGCCTTAAAACATTGACCGCCTTGAGCAGTATGACCGGAGGGGAAATCTGCGCATTATAGGGGTAAAAGAAGTCCTGAATGAGAACGTGAAGGAGACCGTTATTGCCATTGCTAAGGAGATGGGGGTCGAATTGCATCCTGATACTATTAACGTGTGCCATAGAGCAGGAAAGAAAGGTGACACACCGAGACCCATCCTCTGCCGTTTCGTATCACGGGATACCAAACATACTCTTCTTAAGGAGAAGAAAAAGCTGAAGGCCAGTGAAACATATAAGAATGTATTTATGTTCGATGATCTCACACCTGCTACAGCTAGGCTATTCCATTATGTTAAGAAGCTGCCCAATGGAAAGGCTTTGTACACTGGAGAGGGGGTCTTGCACTGCGTCACGACAGATGATAAGAAAGTCACCGTGGAGTCGCCCGACGACATTTTCAAACTCGGCCTTCATGTCTTCAATATATAGGACCGCCCAGGAGGAGAAAAGTAGAACATGGAGTCTTTAAAATTATTGACTTTAAACGTATGCACATGACTTCCTAAACTAAAATCGCAGGATCTTGAAGACTTTATTGCTGACTATAACTTTATATGTCTGTGCGAAACTAAAATAGACAACTGTGATACTTTAAACATTCCTAACTATACATTTTTCACTATCAAAAGAACTGTTTTGATAAAAAGAATTTCAGGCGGGTTGGCGTTGCTTGTCAAAAATATGTTGACATTTTAAAAGGTGCTTCACCTGATATACTGTGGTTTAAAGTTAATTAACCGTCAGCGTTTGAGGACATTTTATTTGGTGCTACCTATATTTCAAAATATAGTACGATTGATTCTTTTGATGTTATTCATCAAGATATTTTACATTTTACTACAAATGAAAACATACAAATATGCTTATTTGGTGACTTTAACGCCCGAACGGCTGAAGCTGATGATAATACAACTCTTGATGCAGATTTATTAAACTCTTTAAATAGTGATGCTACATTTTCAGAGGATACTCATCAAGAAACTCTATTAAAAATAAATACATTAAACAGGTCAAATTTTGATAAAAGAAATCAAAAATTATGGCCATAGACTATTCACACCCGATTACCGGCAGCCGTAGGCACAGTTCGGGGCAGCCGTAGGCACAGTTCGGCAGCCGTAGGCACAGTTCGGCAGCCGTAGGCACAGTTCGGCAGCCGTAAGCACAGTTCCCGGTAAAAAAAAAACAAGTTTCAAAAGGGTAAATAAATCTAGTTTTATGACTTGTTAGCCCTAAACTATTAGAAAAGCGAATCGGCCATTTTAATTTGGAAGGAATGTTGTATATGTCACCTGATTCCCGTGAAATTTGAACCTATATTATGCGAGTTACGGTAGGTTAAATGTTGAAATTAAGCTAAAAAATGTGATTGTAGAAAGTTAGAGACCTGGTACTCGGTAAATAGTCAAGTTTAAGAGATTTCAGACATACTGCCATAAAATATAATCTTTCCTGAATAAACAGTCCAAATTTTAGCCCACAGAACATTTGATTAAAATAATTGTGGGTTTTTAAACACGACCGGGTATTAAAAAAATGGCAGGAGTATGGTACAGTTCCATTATTTATTGGCAGGTAGCTAGTACAGTTCCGAAAAATGGCAGGCGTATGGTACAGTTCCAAAAACATCGGACGCTAAAGTATTTTCTCCTTTGGTATAGTGGTGTAATTTCGAAAACACTATTAATGAAGAAGTACTGTATATAGAATTATATACACCTTCGGTCCTTCCATAAACGTTTAAGAAAACCCACCAACCGTAGGGAATGCGTGTCCTATATATCAGTAGACGTTTGATTCAGATACATTAAGTTACATAGAGTGGCCTTAAAACGTAATTAATGTGATGTGTTCAACTATGCAATAATTAAAATTAAGCAATCTATTCCAAAACATCTAAATACCAAACGCCTGCTATCATAAATGGTGAATTATAAAAAGGGGACGTAACTCAGCACAACATACGACTGTTATTAAAACGTGTCTTTCTCTGTACTGTACCGTTGGAATGAAGGTTCAAACGAGCCTATATTCACGTTTCCCTACGGTTGGTGGGTTTTCTTAAACGTTTATGGAAGGACCGAAGATGTATATAATTCTCTATACAGTACTTCTTCATTAGTGTTTTCGAAATTACACCACTATACCAAAGGAGAAAAGACTTTAGCGTCCGATGTTTTTGGAACTGTACCATACGCCTGCCATTTTTCGGAACTGTACTAGCTTCCTGCCAATAAATAATGGAACTGTACCATACTCCTGCCATTTTTCAATACCCGGTCGTGTTTAAAAACCCACAATTATTTTAATAAAATGTTCTGTGGGCTAAAATTTGGACTGTTTATTCAGGAAAGATTATATTTTATGGCAATATTTCTGAAATCTTTTAAACTTGACTATTTACCGAGTACCAGGTCTCTAACTTTCTACAATCACATTTTTTAGCTTAATTTCAACATTTAACCTACCGTAACTCGCATAATATAGGTTCAAATTTCACGGGAATCAGTTGACATACACAACATTCCTTCCAAATTAAAATGGCCGATTTACTTTTCTAATAGTTTAAGGCTAACAAGTCATAAAACTAGATTTATTTACCCTTTTGAAACTTGTTTTTTTTTACCGGGAACTGTGCCTACGGCTGCCGAACTGTGCCTACGGCTGCCGGTAATCGGGTGTGCTATTGGAATTATGTAAAACTTGTAATGTTTGTATTTTAAATGGTAGAGCAGGGAATGACAAAGGTATAGGTAGTTTAACATGTAAAAAGCAATCTCTGTAGGCTAGATACAATTGCCTCCACTGTCCTTTTTCAATATTTTTCTAACTTTGAGGTACTTAATTTTGATACTTTATTGAGTGATGTTCACTGCCCACTGCAACTAACTATAAACAAATATAAAATGGATGTTGTAACCAATGAACCAGATGGTAATTTAAATATAGATAGTCCATATGGAAAAAGGAAAATGCCTTGGCGTTTCATTAGAATATTGATATGTGAGTAAAGTTACAGAAATATGCGAAAGCCTGGATAATGCATTATCAACTGCTATTGAGGGAAATGATATTAATGATGTCACTTATTTGCTTATTAATGCTGCAGAGAAATTTGGTAATATTATCAGTGTAAAACTAAATATAAAACAAACTGCAAATAAACCATGGATAAATCATGAGCGTAAAGTACTCCGTAAGGATTATCACAAAGCAAAACATTGCAATACTGCCGAAAGCAGAACAAATATGGTTCACTGTAGTAAATTATACAAAAAAGCAATAAACAACAATTCAGATTATATAGAGACAATATATATGACTTTCTTTATTAAAGCCTCATCATAGTTTACAATAAATACAAACATAAATAAAACATCGTAAACATTATAAGATAGCCATGCCATTCTAATTAGAATTATAAGAGACTATAGTTATAAAACCATCAACATATTTTCAAAGTAGCTAATTACATCAAACTCAAACGATATTAGCATATATATTACACATTAAGACTATGTAAATGATGCTAATATATCTATAAAATATGTACTAAGAATGAGTATTGTAAGATTTGACAAAATAAACAAAGCACTATTGCGCATTAGTTAAAACAAAAATAAAAAATCATTTATCCCCTTTGATCAGATCAAAAAGGAACTGATTAGCATTATTTTCATAGAAGAAAATAAAACAGAATCACGATATGATAAAAACAATTGACATTATTTACATATATAAAATTGACATTGTTTGGCATATTTAAGAAGGAAAAAAGACTAGCGATACAAAAAGCTAGATCGACGTAGAAGAATTAAGTAGCAGGATTTGGCACATACACGAATTAAGTCTGCATTTGTGAATAAATACACTAATTTTTGTTCATCTGTAGAGTTATTAAAATTGGGATTTAGGCTTATTGCTTTATCATATAAATTAGCTCTGATATCATTATATAAAGGACAGGTTATCATAACATGTAACTCATCTTCCACCTGAACATTACAAAATGGACAGACTCTTTCACTAATCTGAAGTCTTTCATATCTTCCAGTCTCTAGTCTAATTGGTGCTACGCCACAACGGAATCTATAATAAGCCGACCTATGATTTCTTGATAGTATTAGTTTACAGTACCTTTCTGTTTCAAATGTAGTTTTAAATAACTTATAAGTACGTAATTTATTGCCACCAATATTACTACTACCACGTTCCGAGTTAATATTTACATTCCAGTTTATTATAAACTGATTTAAAGATGCACTCTTAACATCATCTAAAAAATTACGTTTAACAATAGGGTTAATTACACTCGGAACGTTATTAAACTCAATTTTTGAAAAATTATTTAAAACTTTGTAACACCAATTTTTACATCTAGAACCTTTACTATTAAAACAATAATTGAATATTCGTTCATTGAAACACATGTTTGGCATATGACTCAATCGTACCCAGTAATTTGATTAAAATATAATTAAAACAATCAGAACACTTGAAACTTCAGACCCGAAGACTTATTGGTCGATATAAATAAAAGTACTAACACAATGCGTAAAGTAATAAACATGATAAACGAAGTTTCTATACAGTCGTTTTTGGAACATTTTAAGAATTTAAATGTTAGTGAACAAGATACAGATATTAATGAAATACCTAGCGATCTATACCTCGTTGTATCTTTGAGCCAAAAAAGATGTGTTAAAAGCAATCGGGTCATTAAAAAATAATAAAGCGTTTAGTGGTGACACGTGTAAATGAATTTCTCAAAGCAACGAAGGATCAATTATTAGATGTATACACAAAACGTTTTAATATAATCTTTGACACTGGTCTTATCCCTGAGAAATGGACTGAAGGCTACATTTTTCCAATTTATAAAAACAAGGTGATCAAGCAAATCCTGATAACTATAGAGGCATTACCATTTTGAGCTGTCTTGGTAACCTGTTTACTTCTATTCTTAATAACCGGTTAAATGAATATCTTGAATCTATGGTACTGCTGATCATGTAGTTAATTTTAAATGTCTTATTGATTCATACTTATGTAAGAAAAAGAAGCTGTACTATGCTTGTATTGATTATAAAAAAAATCATTTGACTCTATCAATAGAAATACGTTATGGATAACACTTTTGCGAAGTTCCATTGACGGTAAACTTTTAATTGTTATAAAAATATGTATCAACAAGCGAAATCATGTATTAAGGCTGATGGTAATGTGTCTGATTTTTTTCAAAGTAATGTTGGTGTTCGTCAGGGGGAAAACCTATCACCTGTACTATTGTCGCTATTTTTGAATGACTTGTGTGACTTTATGTCCAACTCCTTTGATGGGCTAGATCATGTCACCGATTTAGTTCATGCAGCTTTGAATGGTATGTTCTTATACTACAAAACTTTGAAATTAGCTGTTTATCCTAGCAAAACGAGAGTTGTAATTTTTAGTAAGTCCAAAACTAAAGTTATTCCTGCTTTTGTAGATGATGGACATCGTATAGTAGTTGATACAGAGTTTAACTATTTAGGAATTATCTTTAATAGCCGTGGTCAATTTTTTCAAACAAGATCTCGTTTGAAAGGCAACTTTTTCGATTGCTAAAAAAGCCAGAAAACTGGGTTTACCAATAAACATGATAAACATTCAACTCTAACTTTTTGACACTATGGTAGCTCCTATTTTGTTGTATTTCTCAGAAGTGTGGGGCTTTGGGAATATTGATATAATTGAAGCCTTTCAGTTTAAAAACTGTAAATCCATTTTGAAAGTTAAAAGATGCACACATAAAAGCATGGTTTATGGTAAGCTAGGAAGGCTTCCATTTAATCGTTTCATTAAATTCAGAATGATTAGTCTTTGGGCCAAAAAGTTAATTTGTAAAGAAGGTAAAATATCAAACCTACTTTACAGAGTATTACATTATCTTGATTCAGCTGGAGTATACCACTCTCAGTTGTTAAATAGTATTAGCAAAACTTTGCAAAATTGTGGTTTATTTGATATCTTGACAAACCAATTTACACACAAACTTAATGTAAATGTTATTAAAAATAAGGTTAAGAAAACTCTCGAAAATCAATATTTTCAATTTTGAAAGTCTTCAATGGATGTTTCTTTGCTTGTTTGTATGGTGTTTTACGTCTTTTCAACACATGTAAGGTTATATATGACGGCCGATTTTTTTTGTGCTGGAGGCAGACCCACTTTGTTTTCGCCCGATCATTTTACTTACCATCAGACTAAATGTGTATGCGTTAAACTGATTCATATTGCATCATGCTGATTTACTTTGTTCTCTATCACTTCACATTTTTCAATGAATCTTTTAAGTTTTCATCGTGCCGACTTTTATTTTATTGTATGGCATTAGTTGTTTTGTCAAATGGTTTGTCATTGTACTGAATGATTTCTATTTGCGTCGTATGGTTTGAAATTTCTTCGAACCGTATCAATTCACATTGTAACGAATGAACAGAGTTTACACGTCGCATCGAATCAATATGTACGTCATCAAATGACTAAACATTCATGTTGAATTAAATGGCCTGTCATTGACTGGTTTGTAAATATCCACAGTTTGGCGGTTATGGCTTCCCATAATTAATGGTGCGTTTGCATTGACTGTCAGTATATTTTAGAATCGGATGCTATTTTCCCTTATACAGAAATAAAATGACGCCACATCGTGCTTTTACATTGAACTTTATTAAGACTCCTTGCAGAAATCGAACTGTAACATATGCAAACTTCTTCACGCTTTAACGCAAAACCCGCTTAGCACCACTATAATAGCCTTTGCGTCCATTGTAAACGCAGATCAGCCTGCGATTGTCCAGCTGCTGATCAGTCATTTCCCACCCCCAAACACTCCTTTGTCACATAAATTGAATGGTCTTAATTCAAAGACAGAACAGTCCATTGTATATATGTAGCGAGTTGAGTGTTAAACGATCTATAGTGATCTGTCGGGGCCCTTGATGAGTTGTGGCACGCATTTTGAGTGGACAGGTTCAAGGACTGAATTACCTTGTTGTGGAACTTCGGAATATCAACTTGGAAATGTGTTACTGAAATGCTGGCATCACAAAACCAGCAACAAAATGGAACTCAATTGAACATGAAGGACGACATTTCCGTTGAATGTTAACTATGTCAAACCACGTGGAGCTGCTGGGGTCGCCAATAGCCAAAAAACACACACAAATAAACAAACAAAAAAACACACTCACAAAAAAATGGCAAATTGGCATTGAATCGCTCACCACTTTGACACATGCAGCAGTAACAAAAGTGGGTCAGGACTGGCAGGTTCAGAAGAAGATTTTCTAACATTGCTTTATTTTAACGTGGTACTCCGGGGCATACTGAAGATTTCATAACTCATTCAACTCTGTGACTTCAGTGACGTCATTTGAACAAAAGGGACATAAGCTTATCCTACATGCATTAAGAGCCATATATATTCCTCGTGGTTTCAGGGAAAATTATTTTTCAATTTGTTTCCCTATATAAGTCTATGCAACATATGATCCTTAGGGTGTGGTCAAATTTGACGTCAGGGTCACCATTTAAACAAAACTGGTGGTGGACCATAAACTTATGGTATATGCAAAACATGACGTACTCGAGTAGACATCTTTTAGCTTTAATGAAGAATACTTTTTTTTAATATTTCCCTATAGATAACCCTATAGACCAGGGTCGTCATTTGAACAGACTTGGTAGCGGACCATACGCTTATGTTACATGAAATATATAACAATACATGTTTAGCTATATAATTGTATGTAAATCATGTGACCCTGGGTGCTCCCTGCCTTGTGGTTTCAGAAGAATGAATGAATGAATAAATGGTGTTTTATGGCACGTCGACACATAAATAGGTCATATTGTGCATAAAAATGATGAAAGATGAAGAAATGAAGTAGTAATTAAAAATAATATAAATATACAAAGATAAATCTATTTACAAATAAGAAGAAAACCTCTATAATTATACAAACTTTGGACCTCTCGGGCACGGACATTTTTTGACCTCGGGGTAACAACTTTGATAGTCTAGGGTTTGGCGATCATAAATAAAGAAAACTGTTTAAGGTTTCAATCTTTTATGTTAATGGCGGCCATCTTGCATGTCGCGTCGATGCCACGTCGACCTAAGTTTTGTCAAATTAAAAAAAAAAAAAAAAAAGATAAGGCATTTGAACTTTAGTCAGATTTGACTAAGTAGTATCTTAGAAGTTGTTTCGAAAAAAAAAGTTAGCGACGACGGACGGCTGATGAAGCGTGGCCCTAATAGCTCAGTTCTGAGCTCGCGTCTCAGCTGAGCTAAAATATGTACAATGAACGGGAATATGATAAGGTCATGATGTGAATCTTAATCGGGAAATGAAAACAACAACAACAACAACATTATATATGCATTAAATATGCACATTTGATCCGCAAAAGCATGATATGACACAGCACTATGGAAATTGCAACTCGCCTATAACGTGCGTCACCAGCTATGGATCAAAGCATTGACTGTCGGATACAACACTTACAGCAATTCGTCTTCCGTGACGGTTTAATCAATTCTCAGAAGACATTAAATCAATTAAAATCAGTGTACAGACACTAGACAAAATTGATGACGGTACATTTCATTAACGGATAAACATGGACAAAAGAACCATAGACGTCGAATAAACATTCAATCATTAGTGAAGAAACAGAAAACCATGCTAAAAGCAGTATGTTATTTTAGTATCATGTTTCATAAATAATACGGTGTATAGCGACAATGAAAGGGAAATTTGATATATAAAATTACATAAGTTATAAGATGCGCTAAATAAATGTATGTTAGAAGGGCATGCTTTGTGATAGAGCTGAATAGCTGTTTTCATTGACATTTGCTCACAAAGCGAAATTTGGAAAATATTCAAGAATAATCCAGTAAAACCTACCAATACATTTCTTATACATACAACAACAAAATCAAATAGAGAATTGGGATATGTTCATCTGCTTATAATGTCCATTTCCAACAAAAAAGGTGAGACTACTTTTTATTATAGGAACTACATTCGATACACCGCGGAGGTGTATATGCAATTGGTGGTGGTTAAGCGCGAACTAATTCTGCAGAAGAAAGATGGAATAAGAGCTTTCGCGTTTTCGTTATAGCACAGAAGTGTAATTTAAGTAATGACCACCAAAGGTTTTAGGATCTTATTATCTCTGATAATTTAAGTACTAACTTGACGGTATTCATACAACTATGCACACGAGTGTACTTGTCAGTCTGGTGATTGAATAAGTACACGTGTACTTGATATATGCCACTTTGCTTACTGAATAAGTACACTTATACTTAATATGTCCGTATGTTAACTGAATAAATACATCCGGTCAACTGAACTTGATATGTCAGCCTGTTAACCGAATAAGTACACTAGCTTTTGATATATCAGTCTGTTAACTGAATAAGTAAACTTGTACTTGATATGTCAGTATGCTATCTGAATAAGTACACTTCTCCCTGATATGACAGCCTGTTAACTGAATAAGTACACTTGCACTTGATATGTCAGTCTGTTAACTGAATAAGTACACAGGTACTTCATGTGTCAGTATGTTAACTGAATAAGTACACTTCTTCCTGATATGCCAGCCTGTTAACCGAATAATTACACTTGCACTTGATATGCCAGACTGTTAACAGAATAAGTACACTTGTACCTGACATGTCAGTATGTTAAGTGAATAAGTTCACTTGCACTTGATATGCCAGCCTGTTAACTGAATAAGTACACTTGTATTTGATATGTCAGTATGTTAACTGAATAAGTACACTTCTTCCTGATATGCCAGCCTGTTAACTGAACAAATACACTTGCACTTGATATGCCAGCCTGTTAACTGAATAAGTACACATGAACTGTCAATATGTTAACTAAATAAATATACTTCTTCCTGATATGCCAGCCTGTTAACTGAATACATACACTTGCACTTGATGTGCCAGCCTGTTAACTGAATAAATACATTTGCACTTGGTATGCCAGCCTGTTAACTGAATAATTACTCTTGTATTTGATATATGTCAATATGTTAACTAAATAAGTATACTTGTTCGTGATATGCCAGCCTGTTAACTGAATAAATACACTTGCACTATAACTGAATAAATACGTTTGTACTTGATATGCCAGACTGCTAACTGAATAAGTACACTTGCACTTGATATGCCAGTATGATAACTGAATAAATACGCTTGTACTTTATATGCCAGCCTGTTAACTGAATAAGTACACTTGCACTTGATATGCCAGTATGATAACTGAATAAATACGCGTGTACTTTATATGCCAGCCTGTTAACTGAATAAGTACACTTTTACTTGATATGCCAGTTTCTTAACTGAATAAGTACACGTATACTTGATATGCCAGCCTGTTAACTGAATAAGTACACGAAAACTTGATATGACAGCCTGTTAACTGCATGAACGCGTGTCTCTCACGTTTCACTGATCGATAGACTAACTAGACGTGATAATGATCTTGAATTGAATTGATTGGTTTTTTAGTCCACCAACAGCTTAGGTCATATGTCGACTTTCCAGCTTCCATTGGCGGAGGAATACCCCAGGATTCCTGGTCACATGAAGGCAAGTGATGTCAAGTCGGAGAATATAAGCACTCGGACACGGATGCCGAAAAGCTTCTTGAAAAATGTTGAAATACTAATATATATAATATGAATAACGCCCCAAACACTGCATATCACCAGTATTAAAGCACTAACGAGATGACTTGATATTCACTAGATTTCTTGAATAAATATTGTGTAAGCTTAATGCTAGTGTTATTTTAATTAAGCTCAGTTAGTCGGGATGATTTATATATGGACGGACGGACGAACGGACGGACGTACGGATAATGATAACGAGTACCGCATGCCCTGATATATTCGTGTCCCGTAGATTGGCATAACTATATCAAAGAAAAAAAGAAACACAACTCGGGAATTTTCGCTTTATATTGTATATATATATATACTTAACGCCATTAAAAACGCAAGTTTTGTGTGCACGTAATTTTCGCATAATTCCGATTTTACTTCTTTCCATATATGAATTTGATCGGTCACCAGATTTATAGGGAATGTGGATAATTTCTAACATGTACATAACACTACAATCGGTCTTGGAGACATTTTAATTAAAAATAAACACAAAAAACAACAACTTGCACTTTTAATGGCGTTACGTATATAATACGCTGCTGTTAATCGAATGGTATATGACTACATTAGACCTTTCCTTTCGGAAAAAAAGACTAAAACAACACAAATGCTATCCCTTCAAAGTTTCATTATTGATGGAATAGGCGTTTGGCTCAAGCAGGTGAGCACACTTAGGATGTAAAACGTTGCAATATCTTTACATTAAATGCAGTCCTGAAATGGCTCAAATTTTCAAAGCGGAACTTCAACCTTTATGAATTTCGTGTTACGAAGTGTACTGCGATTAAAAAGTCTACAACAGGACAGTTTTGTGGTTTCTCTGTCTGCAACACTTTTTTTTACAAAACATATTAGTATTTTTTGTGGAATGTTACGTGGACATTAAGTGTAGAGTATATAAATTATATAGAGGAAATTCCCGCGTTTCTTTTCTTCTTTAGTTTGTTTGTATGGTGTTTTACGTCATTTTTAACACATGAAAGGTTATATATGACGGTCGATTTTTTTTTTGAGGTTGAGGCAGACCATCCACTTTTCCTGGATAGAACCAGTACTGTACACCTCCCGTCATCCGTAAGAATCGACACTTCGAGCTTTCAGTGGGATTCGAACCCACAGCGGTGAGAGGCGAAGGTTTACAACGCAACGTTTTAACCCATCGGCCACGGAGGCCTAGTATAAATATATGTATAAGAAAATCGGCAATGATTCAACACCAGGTCATATTTATTTTACTGTCAGCGTTGTCCACCGAGTAAGTGACCACTTTCATGAAAGACCAACCTCATAAATTAAGTCCTACACACCAACCGATAACAAAAGAGACATAATGTTGATGGATCATTTCCTGGATGAACGTTGAGGTATGAAACCACCAATTATTTCCCCATTGACACCAATGTTGAATTGTCACATATTAATGATTTGCTGCAACTTCAACTAATGATGCAGTGTAATTTTCATACAGAAAAATAGATCTCCACTAGAAAAATCACCAGAAAAGGTGGGGTCACAAGACATGTAAGAATTTTAAAGTTCTTGTTTGTTTACTAAACAGGTCAAGGATACAGCTGTTTTCATTGACAGTTGCTCACAAAGTGTATGCATAAATTCGAAATTTGGAAAATGGTCATCATAATCCAGATAAACTTATCAATACACTTCTTACAACAACAAAATCAAATAGAAAAATGGGTTATGTTCTCCTACTTATAATGTCCATTAATTTCCAACACAAAAGATGGGACTACTTTTTATTATAGGAACTACATTCGATACACCTCAGAGGTGTATATGAAATTTGTGGTGGTTAACCTTGAACTAATTCTGCAGGGGAAAGATAGAATGATAATGTTGGAGGAAGTTCGTGTTATACAGTTTCTGAATGATTACTTCAAAGTATGATGAAGTGAATCTGCAGCAAGAAGGTCGAGGTTTGATGATTACCTGAACGTATGATGAAGTGACTGCATAGAGAAGGTCGTGGTTTGATGATTACCTGAAAGTAAGTTGAAATGACTCTGCAGCAGGAAGGTGGTGTAATATTGTTGCTCTAGAAACTCCAGACATGCCGAGAACACTCGATACATTCTCTCTAAATCTTCACACGACTCCATCTGTATTTTCTTTCTGTATCAGTGAGAAAATACATGTTTTCAGTGACTGTTTTTCTTCCCGAAACGTTCAGAACGTTTGTAATTGATGATTATCTCGATTTGTATAAAGTTTCAGGTCATTCCATGACCGTTAAGTAAGATGTTTTTTTGTTTATATAGCTGAGCGTGAGTCTGAGATTTCGACTCAAACGTTTCGAGAATATGGGGCCAGGTCAATTGATACATGCTTGATATATGTATATAATCCTTATACCATGTGCATGTTAAATGTCAAATAAAGCTCCAATGCGTATATATGGTGCGAGACGGATGCTCTACCTACAAAGCCACTATTGCGGTCATAAAAACTCTTTATTTCCTCTATGCATAAGAGTAAAACAGAGTCAATATATTTACAAATTACGTATAACTGGCATACATACATCACATATGACATTAAGTCATCAGTAACCAAGTGGTTAAAAACAAATTAATCAATACATGATTGTAACTAGAGGTTGGAATTATCATAATACCAAGTGTCCCTTGCCGAAACGAAACATAAGATTGCATAATGTGTTATTAGTTACATCCTATTGTTACTTTTCGCCATGCTTTTGTTACTATGCGTTCTAATATTCTAATAAAGTACACATTGACATGGCATTACGTGGTCCGAGAATTAACTTTCATACCCCGTCCAACCCCTTCAGCGGGATTGGCTGGGGTATGAAATAAAACCTTAATTTCGGCTTAAAACGTTTGCATATTGTAAATTTAAAACATTTAATACTATTATGTAATTTTAAACAGGTTATCGCATTTTTTCAGTAAAAAATGTTTTTAAACGTGTTTAATTGTAGAGTCGCAAATATCCGTTATAAAATCCTGCTAATATAAGCTTTCCCATCGCTTAATGGAATTAAAGCGGGACCACGTAATGGGAAAGTGTGTGCACATCAAACACGAGTGCGCATTTCCATGCAATCGACAAATGACACGAATATTGTTCATCATGAAATCAACACATACACATGTGACATTTTACCAGCATTCAGTACTCAGACTGGTGTACTTTGTTAGAGAAAACAATAGCATGTCTACTAGTTCTCTTATTTTGACATTTAATTTAACTTGGCAAGTTATCGACTAGAGAATTAAGTCTGAAAATGGATTACAAAAAAAGAAAAAAAGAAACAGTGGTCTTGGTCGTTATTTAATTGCGATGAATATAATATAATATAATATAATATAATATAATATAATATAATATATAATATAATATAATATAATATAATATAATATAATATAATATAATATAATATAATATAATATATATAATATAATATAATATAATATAATATAATATAATATAATATTATAATATAATATAATATAATATAATATAATATAATATAATATAATATAATATAATATAATATAATATTATATAATATAATATAATAATTATATAATATAATATAATATATAGAGGATATTTGTTGTTTTGGAGTGAATAACATATTTTATTTCATCGAGAAGTGAGAACACTTTATATTTTCACGAATGCGAAGCATGAGTGTAAATATAAAAGTTTTCTCACTTCGAGATGAAATAAAATATGTTATTCACGACAAAACAACAAATTTTCTTTTTATTTTATGATTTTACAAACAATTATTTAAGTAATTAAACCGTTTTATACACCTGTCTACGCGCTTTGTTTATTTCCTAGTCAAGATGACGTAACGAAACGTTACACGACGTCACCTTATTTTGAAACAAGAAAGAAAGTAATTAAATAAACAGTGGATTTAACAGTTGATTGATTGATTCTTTATTTTCCTCCCAGTTGGAGAGCATACAATATAAGTTTACATATAAGCATTCAAACAATTCAATAATAATATATACATGACAATCAGTAATTTAGGGACAAATATACGCAGTAACACAGAAGTACTACTACAATAGACAATGAGAGAAATTTTGACATAGAGTAAAGTATAAGAATAAGTTAATATATATACATTCATGTTGGAGTCTTTTAATATAATTAAACTGATTCCATGACTGTACTCGTATGTTCATGAAACATATTTGCTTACCCTTATAATAAATACTTTTCATATACAATATGTACAACAGATTACAAAGTGTTAAAAAATTGTTATGTTTAAAGATAAACTAGTAATCGAGTCCATACCCAGCCTTTATGAAACGAAATAAAAGATCAGGTATGGAATCACACATAGTTTACTTCATCTTACCAGTTTAGCAAATACATTCTTGAAAAATAAACATCATAACATCACTCTCCCTTACGGAAGCGAAATATAAGGGAGAGTCAATGACATTACATTTTAATTACACACATGGCTATTAATACATTATTTTCAATTTACCGCTTGTCCAACACTCCATATTAAATGGAAAGCGTTAATAACAACTTTTAAACAAGTCAAATTGCATTTATCGCTAAGTGGTCTCATACCATTTAGCATGACAATTATTTGTTCCCGTGGACTTAAGTTTATGAATATGTTAAATACATTTGAACCAACAATGGTAGCTACTGTGGAAATAAAACTCTATATTCCACAGTGTGGAATAACACTTTTATTTCACTGATAAAACACAGTATTTCATTGCTTATCATAAAATAAAATATAATTTAATATAATATAATATAATATAATATAATATAATATAATATTATATAATATAATATAATATAATATAATATAATATAATATAATATAATATAATATAATATAATATAATATAATATAATATAATATATTATATTATATTATAATATAATATAATATAATATAATAGAATATAATATATTAATATAATATAATATAATATATAATAGAATAGAGTAGAGTAGATTAGAATAGAATATAATATGTTTTTATTTCCGATCATGGGCCATCAATCACAAAATAATGTGCATATAAATGAGGTTATAAAATAACAATAGCTTAATTTTAATTTATACAACACAATTAACATAAGTAAACATCTAATTAGAAAGGCATAAAACAACAATAACAGTTTATCAATTAAGGAACTTCAATAAGTTCTTACAACTACAGTTCTATTAAGAAGTTAAGCGCCCATTATATTTATGGAAAAGCCATGATTTATAAGTTTGAACAAGTTTGAACAAGTTTATTATCAAAATTCCATTAGGCAAATAGCCCATGAGGATATACATTTTGTTTTACAACACATGACTGACAGTCGAAATATACTATATTCACAACTAATTAATTTTACAAATGCACTATTTGTTATGATAACATCATATATATATTTTTTTAATAATAATTCCTTTCATTTGTGTGGAGAAGGCTTTTAGCCATTACAGTTGTACACAATATACAGGTCAGATTTGCTTAATTTAAACATGTAGCTACTACCAACAGACAAGTTTGTGAATTAATTCAATTATTTGCAAACAAACATTCATTTCGTTTATTAAAAGATTTGTAAACAAAAATAGCCACGTTTCTAATTTCTTTTTGACATTCTGAGTTAATTAACAAAATAAGTTTCTGCATATTTGGCCTATCCCAATAATATTTTTTGATATATTGTTTTCTGAACTCCGAGTATATAGGACATTCTAACATAAAATGAAACTCGTCCTCTAGGATATTACAAAATTTACATTTTCTCTCATTTACCGGAATTCTATTAGGTTTATTCCAACGTCCTGCTTCTATTTCTAGTCTGTGCGAGGATACTCTTAATTTTGTCATGGCAATTCTAAATTTTGATATATTACAAATATTAAGATAAGATTGAAACTTGAAAACACATATACAGTTATAAAAGCGTGCTATTATATAAGACTATTATCACAGACTTGTTTTGTTACTTAGATTACAGTTCAAATGATTAAATCTCATGGTATAACATGTGTAAATAAACCCTGCTGTTCTAATGATTATATATTCATCTTCATTACTTGACAAGAAAACAAACTGATTTTGACATGTTAAAACATTGAAGTTTTTACAGGTATTTTTACGATGTGTACTGAATTGATGCGTTTTGATTTATATTATCCACGTAACTCAATGACAAGTTACAGATTACTCCAAATTAAATGAAGAATCTGATTTAATATAAATTTTGTTTTGTTTGTTGTTATATTGAATCGAAAAGCAATCATGTCTTCAAGTAAAGAATGCCTTTATTGATTTTGATGAGAACGCTTTCGAAACAAGAAAATGAAATGATCCTACTAGATAATACTTACCTCCTTAATAATGGAATAAGTTTATGTTTTGCGTCTTTCGCGTAACCCCAGGCACGCTGTCTGCACATTTTGAGTCGACGCCTCAGAATACCGTTGTCAATGTTCGTCCCCAGGGCGGAGGCAAGGGAGCAGTATCTGGCTGCCTCTGCGTTAAGTTCTGTCAGAATCTAGAAAATGTATCATGAGTTACACAGGGATATGGAACTATCAATTCAATAGTATGAATAAATACGGTCTTACGGGGCGTCGAAACAAAATTACGGACATATCATTTCAATAGTATGAATAAATACGGTATTACGGGGCGTCGAAATAAAATTACGGATATATCATTTCAATAGTATGAATAAATACGGTATTACGGGGCGTCGAAACAAAATTACGGACATATCATTTCAATAGTATGAATAAATACGGTCTTACGGAGCGTCGAAATAAAATTACGGATATATTATTTCAATAGTATGAAAAAATACGGTATTATGGGGCGTCGAAATAAAATTACGGATATATCATTTCAATAGTATGAATAAATACGGTATTACGGGGCGTCGAAACAAAATTACGGACATATCATTTCAATAGTATGAATTAATACGGTCTTACGGGGCGTCGAAATAAAATTACGGATATATCATTTCAATAGTATGAATAAATACGGTATTACGGGGCGTCGAAACAAAATTACGGACATATCATTTCAATAGTATGAATAAATACGGTCTTACGGGGCGTCGAAACAAAATTACGGATATATCATTTCAACAGTAGGAAAAAATACGGTCTTACGGGGCGTCGAAATAAAATTACGGACATATTTCAATATTATGAAAAAATACGGTCTTACGGGGGGTCGAAATAAAATTACGGACATATTTCAATATTATGAAAAAATACGGTCTTACGGGGTGTCGAAATAAAAGTACGGACATATTTCAATAGTATGAATAAATACGGTCTTACGGGGCGTCTAAACAAAATTACGGATATATCATTTCAATAATATGAATTAATACGGTCTTACGGGGCGTCGAAACAAAATTACGGATATATCATTTCAATAATATGAATTAATACGGTCTTACGGGGCGTCGAAACAAAATTACGGATATATCATTTCAATAGTATGACTTAATACCGTCTTACGGGGCGTCGAAACAAAATTACGTATATATCATTTCAATAGTATGAATTAATACGGTCTTACGGGGCGTCGAAACAAAATTACGGACATATCATTTCAATAGTATGAATAAATACGGTCTTTCGGGGCGTCGAAACAAAATTACGGATATATCATTTCAATAGTATGAATAAATACGGTCTTACGGAGCGTCGGAACAAAATAACGGATATATCATTTCAATAGTATGAATTAATACGGTCTTACGGGGCGTCGAAACAAAATTACGGACATATCATTTCAATAGTATGAATTAATACGGTCTTACGGGGCGTCGAAACAAAATTACGGACATATCATTTCAATAGTATGAATAAATACGGTCTTACGGGGTGTCGAAACAAAATTACAGACATATCATTTCAATAGTATGAATTAATACGGTCTTACGGGGCGTCGAAATAAAATTACGGATATATCATTTCAATAGTATCAATAAATACGGTCTTATGGGGCGTCGAAATAAAATTACGGATGTATCATTTCAATAGTATGAATAAATACGGTCTTACGGGGCGTCGAAACAAAATTACGGATATATCATTTCAATAGTAGGTAAAAATACGGTCTTACGGGGCGTCGAAACAAAATTACGGATATATCATTTCAATAGTAGGTAAAAATACGGTCTTACGGGGCGTCGAAATAAAATTACGGACATATTTCATTATTATGAAAAAATACGGTCTTACGGGGTGTCGAAATAAAATTACGGACATATTTCAATAGTATGAAAAAATACGGTCTTACGGGGTGTCGAAATAAAATTACGGACATATTTCAATAGTATGAATAAATACGGTCTTACGGGGCGTCTAAACAAAATTACGGATATATCATTTCAATAGTATGAATTAATACGGTCTTACGGGGCGTCGAAACAAAATTACGGATATATCATTTCAATAGTATGAATTAATACGGTCTTACGGGGCGTCGAAACAAAATTACGGATATATCATTTCAATAGTATGAATTAATACGGTCTTACGGGGCGTCGAAACAAAATTACGGACATATCATTTCAATAGTATGAATAAATACGGTCTTTCGGGGCGTCGAAACAAAATTACGGACACATTTCAATAGTATGAATAAATACGGTCTTACGGGGCGTCGAAACAAAATTACGGATATATCATTTCAATAGTATGAATAAATACGATCTTACGGGGCGTCGAAACAAAATAACGGACATATCATTTCAATAGTATGAATAAATACGGTCTTACGGGGCGTCGAAACAAAATTACGGATATATCATTTTAATAGTATGAATTAATACGGTCTTACGGGGCGTCGAAACAAAATTACGGACATATCATTTCAATAGTATGAATAAATACGGTCTTACGGGGCGTCGAAACAAAATTACGGACATATCATTTCAATAGTATGAATTAATACGGTCTTTCGGGGCGTCGAAACAAAATTACGGACACATTTCAATAGTATGAATAAATACGGTCTTACGGGGCGTCGAAACAAAATTACGGATATATCATTTCAATAGTATGAATAAATACGATCTTACGGGGCGTCGAAACAAAATAACGGATATATCATTTTAATAGTATGAATTAATACGGTCTTACGGGGCGTCGAAACAAAATTACGGACATATCATTTCAATAGTATGAATAAATACGGTCTTACGGGGCGTCGAAACAAAATTACGGACATATCATTTCAATAGTATGAATAAATACGGTCTTACGGGGTGTCGAAACAAAATTACAGACATATCATTTCAATAGTATGAATTAATACGGTCATACGGGGCGTCTAAACAAAATTACGGATATATCATTTCAATAATATGAATTAATACGGTCTTACGGGGCGTCGAAACAAAATTACGGATATATCATTTCAATAATATGAATTAATACGGTCTTACGGGGCGTCGAAACAAAATTACGGATATATCATTTCAATAGTATGAATTAATACTGCTTACGGGGCGTCGAAACAAAATTACGTATATATCATTTCAATAGTATGAATTAATACGGTCTTACGGGGCGTCGAAACAAAATTACGGACATATCATTTCAATAGTATGAATAAATACGGTCTTTCGGGGCGTCGAAACAAAATTACGGATATATCATTTCAATAGTATGAATAAATACGGTCTTACGGGGCGTCGGAACAAAATAACGGATATATCATTTCAATAGTATGAATTAATACGGTCTTACGGGGCGTCGAAACAAAATTACGGACATATCATTTCAATAGTATGAATTAATACGGTCTTACGGGGCGTCGAAACAAAATTACGGACATATCATTTCAATAGTATGAATAAATACGGTCTTACGGGGTGTCGAAACAAAATTACAGACATATCATTTCAATAGTATGAATTAATACGGTCTTACGGGGCGTCGAAATAAAATTACGGATATATCATTTCAATAGTATCAATAAATACGGTCTTATGGGGCGTCGAAATAAAATTACGGATGTATCATTTCAATAGTATGAATAAATACGGTCTTACGGGGCGTCGAAACAAAATTACGGATATATCATTTCAATAGTAGGTAAAAATACGGTCTTACGGGGCGTCGAAACAAAATTACGGATATATCATTTCAATAGTAGGTAAAAATACGGTCTTACGGGGCGTCGCAATAAAATTACGGACATATTTCATTATTATGAAAAAATACGGTCTTACGGGGTGTCGAAATAAAATTACGGACATATTTCAATAGTATGAAAAAATACGGTCTTACGGGGTGTCGAAATAAAATTACGGACATATTTCAATAGTATGAATAAATACGGTCTTACGGGGCGTCTAAACAAAATTACGGATATATCATTTCAATAGTATGAATTAATACGGTCTTACGGGGCGTCGAAACAAAATTACGGATATATCATTTCAATAGTATGAATTAATACGGTCTTACGGGGCGTCGAAACAAAATTACGGACATATCATTTCAATAGTATGAATAAATACGGTCTTTCGGGGCGTCGAAACAAAATTACGGACACATTTCAATAGTATGAATAAATACGGTCTTACGGGGCGTCGAAACAAAATTACGGATATATCATTTCAATAGTATGAATAAATACGATCTTACGGGGCGTCGAAACAAAATAACGGACATATCATTTCAATAGTATGAATAAATACGGTCTTACGGGGCGTCGAAACAAAATTACGGATATATCATTTTAATAGTATGAATTAATACGGTCTTACGGGGCGTCGAAACAAAATTACGGACATATCATTTCAATAGTATGAATAAATACGGTCTTACGGGGCGTCGAAACAAAATTACGGACATATCATTTCAATAGTATGAATTAATACGGTCTTTCGGGGCGTCGAAACAAAATTACGGACACATTTCAATAGTATGAATAAATACGGTCTTACGGGGCGTCGAAACAAAATTACGGATATATCATTTCAATAGTATGAATAAATACGATCTTACGGGGCGTCGAAACAAAATAACGGATATATCATTTTAATAGTATGAATTAATACGGTCTTACGGGCGTCGAAACAAAATTACGGACATATCATTTCAATAGTATGAATAAATACGGTCTTACGGGGCGTCGAAACAAAATTACGGACATATCATTTCAATAGTATGAATAAATACGGTCTTACGGGGTGTCGAAACAAAATTACAGACATATCATTTCAATAGTATGAATTAATACGGTCATACGGGGCGTCGAAACAAAATTACGGATATATCATTTCAATAGTATGAATAAATACGGTCTTACGGGGTGTCGAAACAAAATTACAGACATATCATTTCAATAGTATGAATTAATACGGTCTTACGGGGCGTCGAAACAAAATTACGGACATATCATTTCAATAGTATGAATTAATACGGTCTTACGGGGCGTCGAAATAAAATTACGGATATATCATTTCAATAGTATGAATAAATACGGTATTACGGGGCGTCGAAACAAAATTACGGACATATCATTTCAATAGTATGAATAAATACGGTCTTACGGGGCGTCGAAACAAAATTACGGATATATCATTTCAACAGTAGGAAAAAATACGGTCTTACGGGGCGTCGAAATAAAATTACGGACATATTTCAATATTATGAAAAAATACGGTCTTACGGGGGGTCGAAATAAAATTACGGACATATTTCAATATTATGAAAAAATACGGTCTTACAGGGTGTCGAAATAAAAGTACGGACATATTTCAATAGTATGAATAAATACGGTCTTACGGGGCGTCTAAACAAAATTACGGATATATCATTTCAATAATATGAATTAATACGGTCTTACGGGGCGTCGAAACAAAATTACGGATATATCATTTCAATAATATGAATTAATACGGTCTTACGGGGCGTCGAAACAAAATTACGGATATATCATTTCAATAGTATGACTTAATACCGTCTTACGGGGCGTCGAAACAAAATTACGTATATATCATTTCAATAGTATGAATTAATACGGTTTTACGGGGCGTCGAAACAAAATTACGGACATATCATTTCAATAGTATGAATAAATACGGTCTTTCGGGGCGTCGAAACAAAATTACGGATATATCATTTCAATAGTATGAATAAATACGGTCTTACGGAGCGTCGGAACAAAATAACGGATATATCATTTCAATAGTATGAATTAATACGGTCTTACGGGGCGTCGAAACAAAATTACGGACATATCATTTCAATAGTATGAATTAATACGGTCTTACGGGGCGTCGAAACAAAATTACGGACATATCATTTCAATAGTATG
>JAWPHD010017233.1:0-45719 GCA_037043455.1 Cyrtodaria siliqua | reverse complement strand
TGCTCAAGCAACTAATAATATATGTCAGGGTTTTTGGCCCAAGTATGCCTATCATTTAGATTTTTTGTAAATGATGATGGTGTACTTGAGTTAACAGCCATGGCTGACACATTTTACAGTTGCTTGGGGTTTGAAGCCCGCTCTGGGAAACTGGCCCAAAAAAACCCTATCTATAGTACTACCGTTACCATAAACTTCGTAAAGCCTTTGTAAAATGTTATTACTGTAACCCTGGCCTTCTTTCCAAATATAAAGAAATTTAAGAACTCATCTGCGAGGACTATCACAAACTGACCTCTTATGTGACGAGATTCACAAACTCCGTAAGATCCTTGGTCATTATCACTTCCATACTATATTTGTTAAAAGGTTTATCAAAAGAGGTTATGACACTATCATTGTGCGCACTACTTGCTTGGTGGTGGATCCATTTAGAGTACGCCACTATGCTTTCCTCCTTGTTTGTGTGATGACCGGAGAGGCAGCGGACCCTATGATGACGTCTACTTAAGGCCAAAAAGGACGGTGACGTTTGATGTTTGTCTGCAGTCTTGATTTGTCGTGCCCTCAATGGTAGTTTCCAAGAGTGGGTTTGCTCAAGCAACTAATAATATATGTCAGGGCTTTTGGCCCAAGTATGCCTATCATTTAGATTTGTTGTAAATGATGATGGTGTACTTGAGTTAACAGCCATAGCTGACACATTTTACAGTTGCTTGGGGTTTGAAGCCCGCTCTGGGAAACTGGCCCCAAAAAAAACCCCTATCTATAGTACTACCGTTACCATAAACTTCGTAAAGCCTTTGTAAAATGTTATTACTGTAACCCTGGCCTTCTTTCCAAATATAAAGAAATTTAAGAACTCATCTGCGAGGACTATCACAACCTGACCTCTTAGGTGAAGTGATTCACAAACTCCGTAAGATCCTTGGTCATTATCACTTCCATACTATATTTGTTAAAAGGTTTATCAAAAGAGGTTAAGACACTATCATTTTGCGCACTACTTGCTTGGTGGTGGACCCATTTAGAGTACGTCACTATGCTTTCCTCCTTGTTTGTGTGATGACCGGAGAGGCAGCGGACCCTATGATGACGTCTACTTAAAGCCAAAAAGGACGGTGACGTTTGATGTTTGTCTGCAGTCTTGATTTTTCGTGCCCTCAATGGTTTATTCTCTTGTTGCTCCGGCTTCTGCGAAGTCACTGAGTACCTTCTTAGTGGCTTTCTAGGCTATTGTATTTTTTTGTATTAATACATACACGATCATCTTTGTGTTTTACTTATGTTGCCTATTAATGCTGACTTGTTAGTTAAAGAATAGTTCATGGCGGGGATTTCTTTATTTGCACTGTCCCGTTTTATTGGGTATACAGTATGGCAAGCGTGCGTTTGGTGCACCCTAGAACCTGGTTAAACCCCCCAGCGGCCTGTTTTGCCACTGACCGTTCCAAGGCGGTAGCTCTATTGTGTTTGTGATGTATTATTTGGCCTTTTATTCATCTTTAAATTTGTTCTTTGTTTCTGTGTGGGTTTGTGGTTGACTGTCGTCCTTGAATGCTGCTGTTCCTGTTCGATTTGTATATCTATATTTGCTTTCAAATACCAATTAATGTTAGCATACTCTTACGTTGTAAACGAATATTTTTCAATCGACATTATTCCTTTAGTGTAACAACTCGATTACTGACCAACTGTAAATTGATTTAAACTTATTTAATTCAAATAATTAAACAAACAAAAACAAATGTTTGTTATACAATATCGGAAAAGTGATGGGAACGAATGCAATTTCTTATAGAGTTCATTTCCTGGACGAATTGCTGACATAACATACTCTTAAATATGCAACACTTGGACAAGTATTATGTTGAACAATATAGATATAAAAATCGAATAGGAAAAGTAACATTCAAGTACGACAGTCAACCGCAACATACCATAGAAGTCAAATTAGTTTAAAGAAGAAAAAGTGTCAGCCAAAATAAACCAATTCAGAATTCGGAGAAAAAGTAATTAAGACTATTTAGACTTCATATGTTTGGCGACTTATTGGCATTTGATATATCATAGTGTTGCAATGTGTCTTTGGCACATGCGCAGATCATTTTTTTCTAAATGGTTGTTTGTACGAAACAAACATTTTTTTACCGACTTTGAACGTATTTCTGAAATCACCCAGGAGTGGTATCACACAGATTGTTTTATTAACAAAAAAATCGATAAAGTCAATATGAGTGTGCGTAATTTGGCATCAGCTATCTGTGTGCTGTATGAATTGTTTTATTTACGAGACAACTTTCAGTGTCTGTTATAGAGAGTAATTTAGGGATATACCGTATATAATCAACCTTGACATTATCATGATTATGTCTAGTGTTTTCTATATCAGCAACTATTTATACTCAGATAGGAAGAAATGTATTCGTTTAATAGGATACGCAATACTGTTTTGAAAGTGTATACTATGCAGTTCTTATTTGGATTGTAAACAATCTGACTATCACGTTATCAAGACGGTGGAAACCATATTTCACTACCGCAATATTTCGTATGTACCGTGTTCGGCCATTTTCAAAGGTCCACTTTCATTCTCTTTTATATAGCACCGTGGCGTTGCTTGTACAGTGTGGCGGCAGTTAAACGTCTCCCCGCGCTTGCAATCTGGACTGTTATTTATTCGATCTTTGGAGATCACTGAGCCCGATACTTATATTGAGATATCGGTGGTACATTTTCAAATGTTTTTGTTTTCTTATTTAAATTTCGATCCGGTGGTTTCATTACTCCGGCCGATAAAGTCTCAGGGTATTGATTAACCACCCATAGGATATGTTGTCTGCTTTTTATGCGCAGGCTCAATAACCGCTGTTCCCAACTAAATTCCGTTTTGTTTATTTCGCTCTTCGGGGCATATAATTGTATTAGATATTGGGACCATACGCCGCTAAAATAAATGAAATGAAATAATGGCAGTAAATATGGCATGTCCACCGCCATATGCATGCCATCTTCGGGATGGGTTGAAATTCTGTACTATTGATTTTATGAATAATATTCAATATTGTATTTAGTCCATTTAACCTTCGTAAGCCAAGTCGTCCCTATCCTAGGTTGGCGCGTGTAATAACACACATGATACCTCTATCTTTGAATGCGTCCCCATTTACTTCAGGACAAAAGGGTATTACAACTTAATATAGTAGATCTACGTACATATGCACACAGTAATTGCAGTATAAAGGATTAATAAGAGTATTGTCAAAATAGAACGATGTATTGCATAGTGGGGGCGGGGCAAGTGTAGAGTTCAGTATTTGAAAACCTGGCTCTGTGTGTCAGGCATTTTAAGGATGAACACAATAACTTCGGGTCTATGTCAATTAGCTATCTGTATGACCTTTGACAGCAACATGTCAGGACATGTCTTGGGGATCGACACATAATTCGACAAACAGTGATGGTTAGGAGTGTCTTTAGGCAAATATTTGTCTCTGGAAGAGGGTCAGCACATATTATGGCTTCTTTTCTCAGATAACTGACAGGTAAAATGCTGGTCCAATTACTGGGCACCCATGCTCTTACTCTATTTTTATGACTGGTAACATAGCACGTTTGAACAGAGGCACCTTTATATACTAAATCCCTAACGTTCCCAAACTGTCATTGAGGATATTACATATAATAATAAATAATAATAATATCATTGAGTAGTACTTACTTTGTGGTTTTCTATGCGTTTGCATTTTCCATAAATTAATGTATCATCATCTGTATCTTATACTTGCCTATTAATGCTGCCTATGTTGTTAGAAAATATATTTGTCGGGAAATCCTTTATTTACACTGTCCCGTTTCATTGGATTCAGATGTGGTAACGATGAGCTTTGCTGCACCCTAGCACCTGGTGTAAACCCTTACGGCTAGTATTTGCCACCGACCGTGACATAAGGTGGTAGTCCTAGTATTAACCCGTTTATGTTTGTGATGTCATATACCTTGCATTTTATTCATCCTTTTAATTATTGTTTTGATTCCCGTGTGTTTTGTTGATTGCGGTCCTTAAATGCTACATTTCATGTTCGAATATTATATATGCTTTGACTCATTATTTCAAAAGTGAGTAGGCAAGCTCATATTGACGAATCTTCGATTTACCTCAAAGTTATACAGTTTTAACAATTGTGTTGACTAATACGAAGGTTGTTCAAGTAGTTTAATACAACTTGGTTTTCAGACAATATTGATAAATATACGCTATTTCTTCAAGCACCGTTCTCATGATAATGATCTGAGTAAAATAAGTTTCCAAATTTGTTTCCACAGGTTTGGAAGTTAAGAAGAACCAGAAGTAATAGAATAACCCACAATTGTGAGACCTGTGGCGCTGATGGAGCCTTTTCCTTATTGACAGAGCATACCGATATAATTTATTGACTTCTAAAGATTTTTGGAATTATTTGAATTGTCATACAACTTGTCATTAAATTAAATAATGCTAATAACTCCATAATATCGCCATTAAATTCTCAGTCCGTTTCCCATAAGTCAAGTTCCCACAAACATTGTACATATGCTTTGTTGGACATTGTTGATGTTGTTGCTGATAAGCCATTGCTGAATTATTATTCAAACTGAGATGATATTTTACCCCTAGGTAGGAATGGGCGAAAGATATTTAAAATAAATAGTTATCGTGGAGACTGCTCCTTGAGTATAAATGGCCTTAGTTGTCGACGTACATCCCATTGCAAACTATCTATTAATGAACGACGTCATTGGATGACATCAACAAAATGCTGGCATCCGTGAATTCAAGTTTTCATAGAAAAACAAGTGTATGTGTTTGCTTTTATTTTATATTTGTAGCATTTGAATGGAAAAGCATTAAAATCGAGATAACCATGCTGAGTTTCAATCTGGGACGGTATGTGGTTGGTTTTACGGTATGAAGTTACGTTTTACCGCGTCGCCGTAAAACAAAATGTCAAACAGTAAAATCACTCACATACCGTTCCCGACTGAAAATCTTAGCATGATTATCTCTTAATTCATACGCTGTTATAAAATTATGTTAAAGTAACTCGTTCAATTCAAACTAACAAGAATATTTATGTGAGGAAGCTATCCAGCTGGCTTGCGGAACGTCGGTGGTTCTACCCAGGTGCCCGCCCGTGCACGAAAATTGCCCGGAGGGGCACCTGGCGTCTTCCTCCACCAATGGAAGCTGGAAAGTCGCCATATGACCTTAGCTGTTGGTGCGACTATAAAATCCAATTCAATTAAAACTAACAAAAATACAACAACATTATATGTATATTTTAAAGTATCGGGAAAATTTAAAATATTGTTATTTAAATAACTTTATAAAACCATGCGTGCCTAAATACATGTATACCAGCCTGAACAAAAGAATAATATATAAACAACAAGAATTACAAAACAAAACCGAGAATGCAATCATCCTACAAATAAGGCTACGGAGGCGTATTACATTTGCCCCTGTCGTATTATGCAATGAGGATATCATTAATATTAGAATACCTTCTGAAACTCGGATACTAGTTATAGGTTAGCATAACTTGACTTTAAGCCCAATCATTGGGACGTTAACGTAATTTACCCCTTAAAAATGAACCGCCACCCTTTTTGTAGTATTATCAATAAACAAATGTAAACATCATATGAACATTTCTTGATAGTCCCGGAGAGAAACATATATTTTAAACCGGTACTAAGTTGTATGTAAAAATAAGAATTATTTCCATGAAGTAGATTCTACTTTTACCACTGCGTGACTGCACGGGGAAATGAGGTAAATCTGAATTGTATAGCTGCACAACTTTTGCCTCATAATTGATAAATACATTTACCTGTGGATTAATTTACCTGTTCAAAGTTTTCTAACAAAATATTTTTTCTCGCTTTTCGCAGATATTGCAATGTTTGAATTGTAAATATCTATTGTTGTGTATTGATTTCGATTTAAATAAACATAAACATGTTCATGAAACAAAACATTGCCCGAGAACTTTAAATTAAGCCATTAATAGGGTACGTGCGATGTGTTGCTCCTTATACTACCTATGCAATAAAACAAAGTCTGCTGCTTTATATCTTCTTGGTTTGATTGCTTCCAAGAGACCAGCGTTTCAGGATGTATTGCAATTGTTGTTTGTATCACTGTGTGTTTTCCTTGAATGCTACATTTTGTATCTTCTTTAGAAATCCTTGCTATGTGTGAATGCAAATATCTTATTTATATTTATTAGCAGTATAATTATATTAGACTGAGTAATAAATTAGTATTTATGTATTAAAACCTAAAACATTCTGTTATGTCTAGACAAAACAGTGATGCAATTGTATTATGTAATGCAATTTATTTAATGTTGTCTGTTCTGCTGAGACAATTAAAGGTAGACGCATCAGGCAAATAGTCGATTTATGTGAAGATTGTTTTAAATGCGTATGCTGTTTATGATATTATTGTCACAATATATAAATTACATTGTACCATTGTCATATTCACAGTTTATCACAGATCGTTTGGTCTCTACACATGGACACGCTAGAAACACCAGATGAACAGGAAATGCAGCACTCGCTAAACGTAGTCATAACAAACGCGTTTTAAATAATAAACAATAATGCGGATATAAACTATATTTAAATTTGTGGCGAAGTATAGATGAGAAATACAAACACAAAAGGGTCGCTCATGGGGATTCCACGCTTCAACGGTACCTAACACAATGGCTGATGGGTGTTAAAACCGCATTCTGGGTTGCAACTGCGCTCTAATACTCTTATTCGCACCAACTCCCCTCCAGACCCTTGCATAATAGTGTGCAATGTAAATACAACTATTATTCAAAGTATTATTATTTCGGGCACATGATTCTGACAAAGTGTTTTGAACTTTCTAAACACAAACTAACTATTATCTTTAATAAGTTGTATATTATTAGTTATATTGGTTCTTGACAAGGGACATGGGCTCACATTTCCTGCCCGGCAAGTATTCTGCCCCGATCTGTCAGGCAGGTCGAAGGAATATTCTTGCCGGGCAGGGAATGTGAGTCACTTTAAAGTTGTTACAACTTGTATGAAAAAACAATCAACGTTTAAACACGTATTTTTTATTCAGCCAATATGTCCTTAACGTGCCTCTATTTCATTCCTAACTCGTGACGCCTCCATATGTGTACGTTTATGACGTCAACGCTCTAAGCTTCGCCAAATTTGGTTGAACATTCAATAATAAAACACGCAGTTTATCCAAAATGTTGGGGTTTTATTATCTTTAAAATTGCAAACCACACTACTTACTATTATGTCAGATTTTACCAACAATGGAAAGCGCAGAAAAACGGTAAGAAAGAATAACGTCCACAACGAATCGGCAGCATATTCTCCGCAATTGTGTTTTTATGTATTTAAGATACAAATGTATGAGGCACCCATGGAGAAATCGTCAAATGTTCACGTCGCAAGACGCAGACATGGACTCATGTTTACGGCGCACTGACCAATGAAACCCCATGATATAGGCATGTTCAGTGGTTACTAAAATTATTTAATATTTCGAAGTTTCGAAAAGTTTACTTTTTTTTCTCTCAATCGACTTTCAAAAATAATATATTTCTATTTACCACTGAACAATCCAGTTCCAGTGATATATAAGAGGAGGTCAAACAGGAACAGTATCAAGTACAGATAAAGGGCAACGAAAAAACGCATTCCAAACAAATATCAATAAGTAGGATAAGTGGAAGCAACATATAACATTTAGGTAACCATTGTCAATAATCTTCATTTAAATACGAAAAAAATTAATTCTGAAACATTCTTCTTCAACAAAGATATATAAGCGGTATTTGTCAGGTTTATAAGCGGTATTGTATTAAAGGTTTGCAGACAATAAATGCAACTATCCATATATTTAATACGATAGGGAGATAAACAACTCGTTCCAATGTAATCAACAATGCAATGTGAAGTAGTAGCCAGACAAAGTACAGCAATTCCCGTGTACCGAGAAAAACAATTAGCTACTAAAATGATTGCACAGTAAATGCATGCGAGGCCTGTTTGATGTCAGTGACCTCCATTGCAATTGACGAAATAGAATATGCAGAAATATTCAAGGACAACAATTAAGTAATACGGTGTAATACTAAGCGACATCAAACATGGCAGTTAGAATTCCGTTCATGCCATTAAACATGTTTATGTTTAGCCATAACCATTTCAATGCTAATTCACGTGTGCTGAGGTCATCAACTGCCAACTAATGTAACCATCCCACCGTAATCGATGTAAACGTAGATGCAAAAGTTAAACAGAAAACGAAGCCATGAAACCCATGAAACTACTGTTTTATTACCTAATTCTGTATGTAATCAGTTATTGCAAATCTTGATTCATTTGAGAGTTAGCTATAGGAATCCAAAATAATACAAGTTTAATGATTTAATTATATTTCATAATCGCTAAATCATGCCCGTAGCTACGCTGCGGCACACCGAGAAATTTGGGACTGTACATATTTACATATAAACAGCTGCAGTATAAAACAATAACCAGTCATTGAAAAAACAAAAACAAAAACAAAAAACCCGTCGTGCTTTGAACTGAAAATGCACTTACACACAGGAAATCGCATGTAGAAAACAAAGATGGTGGAAGTTGCGGCGCGCTGTGCATGCCACCGGACATCCATATGAGGGGATGTGCCTCGGTTAAATGTTAGAGCTGGTTACGGGCCTGAAAATATTAATTACGAACTCCGAACACAAATAGTGAATATTTTCTCTGTGCATTTTACTATCAAGTTTATTAAGCGAGGCTTAGAAAACGAAGAATGGCGAGGCTCTGCCGCATTGATTTACTTTTATTATTGGTCAGTGCCTAATAAAGCAAAATGTATTAGGTCACCTCTTCATTAAGCAGAAAAGTGCATGCATATCTGCGTGATAAAATAACTTGCTGTTACGTTGAGTCATGACATCAATAAAGTGTTGATGTCGTCGACGTTACCAATAGAGCTAAAACATTTAGCTTATAATATACAGTAGACATGATCTAAGATCTACATTAACTTATTTAAAATACAATATTAAGTAGATAATATAACTGCTGGATTAGATAATCAGGAATCATTCAGTCGATGTTAATTGTTTTATGCTGACGGGATAATCGTTCACATAGCGTTTTAGTTTAATGAAACCAGGCGCGTACATGGAGGCTTTTTCCCATTACGCCAGATTGGGGTTGACCGTGCCAGGGTGGTCCGGGGTCATGCTCCGCCTTATTTGTTGCAAAATAAAGACGCCAAATTATGCAACAGTCGAACTGTTTCACCCATGTGACGTCAATAGCGAGAAACTGTCAGAAGTTACTAAAAAACATTTATATGGAGAGTTATAAAAACAAAATGGTTAACAACAGGGTAACGCCAAAGAAAGTGCTGGGGCTTAAACCAATTAAAATATATTGTACACATGTATGGGGCGCCGTTTTACTATTTATTCATTATTTAGAGATATCCATTATTGAATTAAATATATCTATAATTCGAATATAAGATATATTTTTTATACATATCATTAATTATTTATAGAAATCTTGTATTCTACTTATGGATATCTTTAATTCATTTAAAGATATCTCTAAATCGATGTATAGATATCTTCTATTCGATTTATGGATATCCATAATTTATATTAAGATAGCATTAATTGACGAGCATTGTATGTCAAGGTATGATTTTCTCTTCTATATATATATATAATTCTGTTTAAGATATCCAAACGTCGATTTATATATATCTTTAAATGAATTATGGATATCCATAAATACCGTTGAATTAATGATTTGTATAATTTAATGCATTCAATGTTCACGAGCTCCACCCTGGATGTAATTATCGACGTATCGGATCGTACAAAACTATGGCGGCACATTCAGTGCCGGCAATGAATAAACTGATATATAGATATCTATAATTGGAAGCGATTTAAAGATATCTTATACTGAATTATAAATATCTATAAATCGATGTATAGATATCTTAAATTGAATATTGATATCTTAAAATCGGATATAAGATATCTATATTTCAATTCAATTATAGATATCCATAACTCATAACTCATTAAGATATTTTATAAGTCGATTGATAGATATATTATATTCGAATTATGGATATCTATAAATAGTGATTAAATAGTAAAACGGCGTCCAATACAATCGAGTTGTAGGCAAAAATAACAACATGTGTTACTCAGTGTCACATTGGTTTTCAGTTAATATTTGCTTAAACAACTTAAAAAGAAAGAAAAAAATACAAAAAAAAAATATCTCTACGATTGAACATTTATAGCATACGATGGCCAGTACTAAGTACACAGATGTGAATAACCTTTAAACACGTCTATAAGGCGTCAAATGCACGTTTCTGATTTTGTAATTTTTTTTAACACTGATCAATATGTTTCGTATGGAAGATAAAAGGTGCGTTATAGACACCTTGCCTTAAAATGGACGCATGCTCTCGTGTATAATGTATCCGCATGTTCTAGACCACCTAAATATAGATCTAAGTCATGATAACCAATCAGCAGTCAAATATTCGATATGAGTTTTACGACGTTCGTGCAATGTTTTTTTTGTTTTTTTTGAGATTTGTGTTTGTGGGTGTTGCTTTAAAAACAGTTAAATGTAATGTCTGATTTGGTATGCGAATGCATAACAAGATTGTAAAATTCCGGTATTTTTTTTTTCTTACGTGTGTTCCTATATATTGAGCTGTTTCTGATGATTTTAGGAATGTGCAAGTATGTAATATATAATTAAATATGATGGAAATATAACGGCATCGCTTTGGGGGTTACATAACGAAAAATAGAGATGTAACCATTTTTTTAATGAACCATTTTTTTAATGGTTACATCTTTTTTATCGTCTTAGATACTAATGTGTTTATGATTATGTTTTGCATTTGGCATAAGATAGGGATCCGATTGGCATATACATCCAGTAATGACATCACTGTGGTAAAAACATGGTCTAGTACGATGGATTAAATGGTTTAATATAGAGTAACTAAGGAAAAACTGGAAATAAACTTCTTCTCCGTATATATTTCTGTGGCTTATCATTAAACGAGTTCCCATATTGTCGAAGAAGATATGAAAGTCAAACGGGAAATGTAGCACACAATGAGTCAACACGTACAAACAATAATTACATTACTAATCAATCAAAAACACGTACAAACAATAATAACAATAATAATCATGATAATCAATCAAAAAACACGCACAAACAATAATAACATTAATAATTAAGAGGCAGTGTGTGTGAACGGCATTACAAACATGAAAGGGTAAAGCAATTATATGTTTGTGGTGTCGCATAATTTGCTTCTATTTTCCATTCATTTATTGTTTCGCTTTGAATGCGTTTTTTAATTTATTAGAAGTGTTATAAACGTCCATATTTAGGATGTTTGCCATGGGGAGATTACATTGTATTCAATCTATAATCTCACAGGGAAGATTTTTCCTTAACAGCTGAATGTGGATTGTGAACTGTTTAAAGCATAGATATGCAGAAACTTTATTTTTGGAGAAATACACCATCGAACACCTTAGGCATATGAAATGTTTCGCTTTCGTATCCCTAGATTGTATATTACTTTAAATTAATGTTCTCACATCTAATATATTTTATCAATATAACGTATTATATTTTTTGATCCTCCAGTATCATTGACCCTATTTCCAAATGCATGTACTCAGTCATAAAGTGTATACTTGCTGGTACCGTTTGAACTGAAACTGACTAAAACCTACTATAGTAGTGATAAAAACTATATAAGTTATATAAATTTGAAAACATACTGGAAAAGATGAACGCGCGATGTTAATCATCTTGGTACAACCTGTTTTAAACCCCCAGCTGCCCTGTTTGCCACCGACCGTTCCAAGGCGGTAGACCTATTGGCAGCCCTTGTGTCTTAGTGATGTCTGATTTGGCCTTTTATTAATCTTTAAATTTGTTATTTTTTCTGTGTGTGTTTATGGTTGACTGTCGTCCTTGAATGCTGCTTTTCCTGTTCGATATTTATATCTATATTGGAATTTCAAATTGTATCTAAGCGGGGAAAAAAAGGTTTTTGTAATTCGTGCACATGTTTAAAACAGATCTCAACATTGCCGTGTGTCTCTTAAATACCAGATATAAAGCAAATACATATTGTATTAGTGGTCAAGATCAGTTGATATTAATCAGTATTATATAATCTATTGACAATTTCAAAGAACAATCAACACTACCAAATAGTTAAGCTAGTATACTTTGCTAGACGTATTATCTCGATACAATATAATAATTGAAAAGCTTATTTGTTAAATTAAAGCATGCATTTATTACTGAAATAAGAACGGGTAAACAACAACTTCATCTGCTAAGAGTTACTGTGTTCATTAGCTTTACATGTATTTCCGTTAAACCATAAACAATCATACAGAACAGAAGTTGATTAATTCCGAAAAAATAATTCTTATAAGAGGGGACTCGTCAGTCAGGGAAAATCACATAATAGAATTACAAGACGTTTGTGATTAATTAGACGAGACAAACCAGCGCGAAGTATCCGCAATGATCAAAGACCTGGTCTAATCAGTACTGCATTCCTAAAACATAACATGACGCCGCTTATTTCACTAAATATACAATATAAGATACAATATATGATTGTCTGTAGATACAACAGACATGTAAATTACTGATACTCAATGTCTGACAGGTTGCTTGATAAGTAATGGTAGACACATACTCTCTCTGTAAATGTGTATACTTATATACTTTGCTATTTAAAATAACATGATTATTACAAGATTATATTAATATTGCAGAATGTACCTGTATAAAGGTGTATGTGTTAACTGTTGGGCTCGATACTACGGACATATTTACCATCAATATAAATATGGTAGACGTGTATGACTTTTTCGCAAAGGAGAGGACGCGGGTGTGAGAAAAAAATGTCTACCATACGACTGATGGATTTCTATTTAATTGTTAGAATGTAACATTTATGTTTGTTTTAACGTAATTTATTTTCATGATGTTGAAGTATTGAGTTTAATTTAGTCGATAAATTAAATGTAAAGTTAAAACAAATATACTTGTGAACAAGTGAACATTACAATTAAAGCAGTTTGAATAATATTTTAGAATATCTCTCAGGGATTTAGAACTTGAGAATGTCGCAAAGAATATATTACTCTGTTTTTTTTTATAAACTGTATATATGTGTTTATCTCTGGATGTGGACTTTATTGTTAGAGATTTCCTTTTGATGGGATTTAGTTTTGTTTACACTGTCTTGTCTATTTGGGCGCTGAAGACAGGATAATAGCGAGGATTGTGCTCATATAAAATCGATTCAAGCTAACCAGTAGGTCTTATTGCCTACTGACCGTTCCAAGTCGGTAACCCTGTCTTCAACACCCTTTCTGTTGTTTTTTGTCTCTTTCATTGTAGTTTCAAGTCCTTGTTTGCAGTACAGTGCGGACCTACGATGCCATTGCGTTTGGACGCTGTGGTTTCTATAGGACCCTATATATCATTTTGGTTTAATCTGGTTGCATATTCTTTATTTTTTATTTCAGTTTCACATTTAGCATTGACTTTGGTTTTATTATTGAATCTGCTTAACATGACATTAATTGCGGCTATTAACAATTACCTAATTATAGATAGGATCATGTGACTTTGTTTTGATCTATCTTAATTTAGGGAGAACTGATTTTTATTGAAGAGTGTTGTGGAGTTGATTTTGGGAGCTGACGTATGAAACATGGGAGCTGAAGTATGAAACATGGGAACTGAAGTATGAAACATGGGAGCTGAAGTATGAAACATGTAGCACGAAATGAACTTTAGCACTTCGGCGCCGTCCATATAATTGTGTAATTTAGATCTAGAAATGTGTTGTGAATTTGTGGATTGTACATTTATTGCATAATTAAAAGAAAGTTAACTGTACAATGGATCGATATGAGCTAATTCTCTTGGAAACGAACATTTGGAAAGATAAACGCAAAATAAGAGAACATTTAAAAGGTACATGATGATGCGATGCAACGTTAACAACAATACACAACATTAGGATAAACACAGAAATAGAGCAGAATAAAATAACTAACGACAATCTTTCTTTATAACATTATTAAACACATTTCTTCAAAAATCTATTTATAACTTTTAAACTAATGTGTGTAAGAATTTAACTGAAATATGTTGTTTTGTTGACGTTCTCGGCCAATGACGACGACCTTCTAACATTGTATCGACAGCACAGTTACGAATATTGTGTATATGTTTCGTGTACTCGAAAGGACGAGAAAATACTTTTAATGACTCAACATGAGCATATAGAAACAAAATTGGACTGCATCATCTGTTCGACACAACGATTCACTTGTATCGCACGGATAAAAGCAGGACATCATTATGTTCTGGACGTGAACCGAAGCAATCAATCAAATTATCCAACCTTATATTTGGTTTATTAGCAGTAAGTAATATATAACCTAAAATCACGATATGTCTAACACAATAACACATATAAATATTATTTATTTCATATTATGTTAAAGGGAGAAAGGCAGGGCCAGTGTTACTGGTATATCGATCATGCATTTCATTACAATATGGATGTAATATGTTTGTGTCTTTATTACTACCATATTATCCCTTATTTGTAAATAGATTTATCTTTATATATATGTTTATTACGTTTTAATAACTACTTCATTTCTTCATCTTTCATTAGTTATTGCGCACTCTATGACCTATTTAGGTGTCGATGTGCCGTCAAACACCTTGCATTCATTCTTGTATTGTGTATGCAGTTAAACTGTCAAAGATTTTAATGCAACACTGCATATACATTCTGTGTAATCTTTTGAAATGGGTATGTAGTCACTGGTAAGCATATGTAGAAATATCATTGCGGCGCTTATTTTGAGGAGTATATATGCATGTACAATAATACATCTTATATTGGTCACGTGGCGTTCAATATAAATTGCAAGAACTTTGTTTGATTAACCATTTCAATATTACAACAACCGTTAATATCTCGACAATAAATGCTACTGTTAGAGAAAATTACTCTGTAATATGGGCACGAAACACTAGAAGATTGCCCAAATTGAGGACTTATATTGTACTTAAAGACACCTTTGTTACCGATAATTACATGAACATGTTACTAAACGTGAGCTGTCTATTTTAGCCCTTTTCGTTGTGGTATATTAAAACAAATATAAAAGTCGAACAGGAAATGCAGCTTTCACAGAATACAGTAAACCCCGAAAACACGCCAAACGACAAACATGAATGACAAACACTTAGAATTGAAACTTGAAGATACGTTGGCGAGAATCAAAACCAGAGACTGTGTATATACATGTACCGTGATGATAATGCTATTGAAGATAAGCAACTTCTTACTAGACAATTATTTTCATGATAATATAAAGGCTAGATGCCACTCGATGAATTCTGAGTCGAGTTCAACATTTTTTTTGTAGTATATTACCACTTAGATCTGAAACGGGAAGATACGTTGGCGAGAATCAAAACCAGAGACTGTGTATATACCGTGGTGATAATGATATTGAAGATGAGCAACAGTTCTTACTAGACGGCTCATTTGATGATAATAATTATAAGAAACAATACATTTCTATGGTACTACAGGGTCCCATGACAATCTTCTTGGTGGTGTGTCATGGATACTCAACTGTGTGTATAGGAAGCCCAACATAGGTGACTCATATGGAGTTACTTTGAGACAAAAAAATGCTATAAAGATTATTGTTTGGCGGAAAAATCATGGCTACTTCTTAGTAATTTGTATATATCTGAATTTATATCCGCATGTTACTTGTTTGAAATTTACGGTAACAAACTTGCACTATTTGTTTAGTTATTTTCAAGCCATTAATATAATCTAAGGAAACGGTTGACAGATGTTTGTTAAAGAAACTAACCCGCCAAATAATGGCAACATTTGCACTGCAAAATGGTTTATAAAAACTCCAACCAGGTGTTCAGGTCATATAATAATGTATATGTGCCGATTAAAAGCATGGATTTGTTACGGGTTTTAAAAATATTCGCGTTTGAATATGCGTAAAATTAATTATGAGTTGGAAACTCTTAATTCAACTTTCCAGTTTGGAGGTTTGGCCTGGCAGGTTAAAGCCGTTTGAATTGTGTATATAGCGATTGGATTCTCAAAACATGTATGTTATATATAATATATAATTGGTCATCAGTGGGTTTAGAAAAGGTGTACACATGTTGTAAAAGTTGGCTGTTGTTGGCGGGATAGCTAATTTAAGCTCAACCAATAGTCATGAAAATAATACTAAATAACACTTGTGGGTGAAAGAAAAGCATTTTATTGAAATTTCAAAATCTAAATTTTCAATTATTTTTTTTGTGTAGAATGTTCCTAAAAATACAGAAACACAAAACGGTTTCCAATTGTGGAATGCAAGGTGTACTTAAACGTGTGCGATAACTTTAATCTGATTGAAATAAAGAAGGGATGGTCCGAAGTTTGAGGAGTATAGCTAGCGGTTAATATAATTATCGCAACGCTAACCAGGGAACCAGCTATCAGTTTTACTTAGCTTTGTTGACACTTTCATCAAAAGTTCATGACACTACCCAGAGCTCCCGGCGTTCAACTGTGAGACGCATTGTTATCCTGGGACATGGCTGCACATAATATACCTCTGTAATTTGAAGTATTATAACAGTTATTATATAAGTTCATATTAACCATTTTCAAATAGATTGATAATGTAGGACTTGAATTGTTTTTCTAGAATGCAATTAGTAACATTTAATAATATCTATATGTTTCACTGTCAAAATGATAGATTCATCTTTGAATAACACATAATACACATGCAAGTTTAAACGCAACTCAATTGAAATTATGAAATGATATTATTGATAGCTAAAATTGCCTGATGTCAATTTGTGTAAATAAAAGCAGGGCAGTACCGCACTCAGTCGTAATGTCAGCATGATTGTTCACGTCTAAGCTTTATTTTTATTCTTTATGTAACTTTAACAACAACAATTTCAAAACCATACCCTTAACTTATCTGAATTTTACGGAAAGGCAATGTTGAGCCAACCCAAACTCCACCCCACTTATGCAAAATAATTACAAAACATGTGGAGAGAAAGAAAAGTTTTCATAGTAGCTGTTTGAGTTTCATGACGACCTTGTAATTTTCCTCTTGAAGAAATTAACTTCCCGAAAACAAATATGAACGTTCGGGCCAATGTTAAGCGGGAGAATTGCCCGAAACATTTCCCTGTTGACCAGGTATATTCTTGCCTTCTACACCAGTATAAACAAAGGTACACACTGTAATCGCAAATACGCCGTACTCTGAACTGCAATATATTCGTAATTATGCATTTTGGATATTGCCTGTTTCTTCCACTGCATGTTTGTTTACTGACTCTTCCAAGAATGAATCCGACATGTAGAGATGCAAATCTTGACTCGTCATTATTGATAAACATTTGATTGTCAAATCAAAACTGACAATGCTGCATTTCTGACATGAACCATTTGTTTGCACTTTACGACATTAATATCCTTTAGTAAAGTCGTTGATGTAACAGGAGTAGATGCAAATGGCGAATAGAATGTGTAGTATTCACCCTACGCAGCAAATCAAAACACGCATTCACAACAACAACATCAACTGCACAACAACAACTACACAATACAATTGCTACATGTTTATAAACAACAGAAATATGTAAGACATCACTTTTGAACGATCATTGGCAAAAGGCGCCTTGTCGGGTTCAAACCGGGTTCTAGAGGAACATAGCCTCATTCTTATTCTATTGTTGGCTGTCCGTCATATAACTGATATGCCAGAAGAACACGGTACTATTGATGTACTATTAATGCATCGTGGATGGTGAACAGAATGTAAATTTAACTAGGTAAATTCACATATGTTTGACTGTGCTAACCAATGATGAATGATGTAAAGGACGACAGTCAACCACAAACACAAACAGTAACAAAGAAAACATTTAAAGATGAATAAAGAGCCAATTAAGACATCAGAAATACAAAAGGGTTGACAATAGTAACTCATTTGTTTGTCTAACAATGATAAAATGATTTATCGCATTGCATAAAATTACGGGTAATAAAATTCAATTTTGCTAAAAATGTGCAGTATCCTTACTTATTCATTCGATGTTTGACCGAATTAAAGTGGAATATTAAACACATGAGTTATCATCGTATAATAAAGATTGGAGCGCGTGTAATGGTCTACCAATATAATGATTTTAAACACAGCGTGCAACGTTGTGTCTCTTGAACAAATACATATACTCCCTAAAATACTGATCATCGCATGTACTGTTAGAATACAACGTATACTGATGGAAACAACGACCGTGGGAAGTAACCAGTTCTGTAATGAATAGTTGCATATCTGTAACAGTAGATAAAAAAATCAATCGGGAAACGTAGTATTCCTAGAACGACAGACAACCACAAACGCAGAAACAAAGAAGAAATTTAAAGATGAATACAAAGCAAGATAAGACATCGCAAACACAAAAGAGTTAGTTTAGTATGCATAGTGAACTATGTTTGATTGCTTTCTATATGTAACAAATTTGTTTAAAAAATGAGATATAGGGTCCTATAGAACGCAATGGCATCGTATGTCCGCACTGTACTGCAAACAAGGACATGATAATACAATGAAAGAGACAAAAAACAACAGAAAGGGTAGTGAAGCTAGGGTTACCGACTTGGAACGGTCAATAGGCAATAAGGCCTACTGGTTAGCTTGAATCGATTTTATATGCCCACAATCCTCGCTATTATTCTGTCATAAGCGCCCAAATAGACACGACAGTGTAAACAAAACTAAATCCCATCAAAAGGAATTCTCTAACAATAAAGTCTCCACATCCAGAGAAACTAACTAAAGAAACACATCCAAAATAATAAACATCTCAGGATGTATCCAGAATCGGACTGAACAACCATAGTAGTTGCAGCTATAGAGAAAACCAATCTAGGGTACGACCAGAAAACCCGAGGGACGAAAGCTCATGCACCCACCTCCCTTAGTTGGGGTTTCAGTAGTTACAATAATAGAGTCTCAAGAGGTAATCCAGTCATCGCACAAGTGAAGCGTAATGACTGACTGTAGAGATGTCAATCACTAAACATGCAGTGCGCTGTAAAACCAAAGGGTTATATCCTTTTCTAACGAACTTCCTGATTAAATTTGTAAAGCGGTCAGGTAACCCGTCAGACCCCTTTAACTTTCGAAGTTTATAGACCACATCTCCATAAATGAGGGTTGTGATATGCCTAGTCGCAGAAGTGTTTTAAGGTTGGTGTTGTACTTTTCCAGCAGGCCCTCGTTGCGGCGGTAGAATTTAGAGAAAGATCAAAGTAGTTTGTGATAACGAAAACCCTGCTGAAGAAGTTTACTTGTAATAACTTGATTTCGATCATTGAAGTCTATAACATCAGTACACGCTCTAGCAAATCGAATGAGCTGGGAGATATACACCCCGTATGAGGTAGCACGAGGTACATCTCCATCTCGGTGTGGATAGTTAACGATGTTAAAATTGAAATCATCTCTCTTATCATAGATTTTAGTATGAATACAATCATTTGAAATCGAGAGATGAAGATCGAGAAATGCTGCTACTGTATCCGAACTGTTGGCTTTATTCAACGTGAGCTCTGGTGGATAAATGTTAGTAACTATATAAGCAAAGAACGGATTATCAATGTTGAGTATGTCATCAAGATACCGAGAAGTATTTTGGCACCAATAATTTCACACTGGCTAGCAGGTGACAAACTCAACATAAAATCTCTTTCATAGCAGTACAAAAACAAATCTGCAACAGACTTTACGTTACCTTTACATTTACATTACCTCTCATGAACAGAGTCTGCTACTTTTATTTTTTGTTTGTGTCTGTTGCTTCCAAGGGATCCCCTTTTCAGTATTTTGTGACAGAGGTAACCTTTTTCAGTATTTTGTGACGGAATTGACCTCCGTAATCTAAATATGTGTTATTCATGTATTTAATTATCTTGATTTTTCAAAAATTAACAACATATTGATACAACTATAAAAAACTACAAAACCAATAGGCTTATAGCATGTATATGTACCAAGATTAAGTAATATATACTAAAATTTTAAACAGTAATGCTTTGAAAACAAAGTACGGACGACATTTGACCTCCCATACTTCTTTTGACTTAACCTTTAAACACAGTGTAGAAAACAGAAAATTATACACTATATATATCAATTCATAAGAACAAAATTAAATATTAGACACAGGTTATTAACCATGCTTTTTAATAACAAAAAAAAAAGGAATATATAATATATCGTCATGTGTATCAGTGTGTGATTCAAGGTGAATCAATGAAAATGCATACAGTGTTCATATTATATTACCAGACTAGAAGATTGAATCCGTAAATTACTGTAGATCATTCGGAGAAGAAATGGAAATAGCCCTAATGTATGCATTGACATTCCTCTTAAAACGCAATAGCGCGGCACATACATGTATGTGTGATTTGTAGAAATATAGAGCGGAAGGCACTTTACATTAATTGCTTGCATGATGTGCATTGTCTCATCGAGACCAATCGCTGTTTCTTTACAGAAGAGTACATCTTAAACCGGCACTTGTTGTTCGAAATGGTGCTGCATATTAACTAGGCAAAGAAGATAGAGCTCCATCGAAACATCGTTTTTTGTTTTTCCATGTCAAAAGGGTAGATGAAAGGAAATAAAACTTAAATTGATCTTAAAATCCATTGATTTAACCATGATGATATGAGTTGGTTATGTTATGTATTTACATTTTGACACGTACCTATGGGACACCAGGGGTCTCAGAGAGATTGAACACCAGCTCAATTTAGCATTCCCTTGAATACTTTCGATTTAGTATCAGATATGATGCAGTTGGATAGTGCCCCATTGTTATAAGCTTGAGATTCCTACAACCTAGATTCCTGCAAGGAGTCTCTAGGGAAGGTGTTACAAATCAGCAGCAGACGAATTAATTTTGTACCAGCTTTTAAATAACAAAAACACTTCAGTACCCATGAGTAAGACCCTTTATGCGTGTTTGATATTGATGTTAACAAAGTGCTACACTTTCAGCTGTAAAGGAATGTGCCAAATGTCAACATCCGATCTTTTTATATTTCATTATGCAACAAAAAGGTTTTTCCAAGTTCCTATGACAGAAATGATCAAGGTGAGTGAATTGATCACCCACATTCAGATGTTAACATTAAAATAAACGACAAAAATATAAGGAAAAAACGTCAATGAATCGCTTGATGGTTTCAACCATTTCGAACCAATAAATCGTCCGCATCAAATATTATTAACAAGACAAGGTAATCCCGCAAAGCTACAGAAATAACATGTTTACAATAGCAAACATCAAACAATTCATAAATGTCGAAATTAATCATCAGGAATATAAAAGAAGATATACAAGTAGAACAGGAAATGTAGCAGTAAATGAACACGGTAAACCAAAAACACGCATAGAAACAAACAGTAATTACAAACATGAATAAAAGGCAAGATATGACACCACAAACATAAAATAGTTGACAATAGGGCTACCGCCTTGGACGTGTTTGAAAAAATGGTTCTTGGATCGTTTATAAAGTTTACTAAAACAAAGAAATGAAATAAGAAATATATTGAAGATATGGCTCACTATGCGGACAACGTACACGTTTATATAAAAGTCGATCATGATATGTAGCATTCAAGGACCAGAGTCAACCAAAATCATGCACAGAAAGCAATAATTACAATGATGAACAAAATACAAATATACAACATCATAAACTTAACAGATTGCATATAGGGCTACCGTATTGAAACGGTCAGGGTCCAAACAGACCGCTGGAGTTTTAAACAGATGTCAGGGCGCTCAAAACATCACGTTTACCCTATATACCCAGGTTATATTCCCTAACATACAAGGCAACATTAATAGGCAATATAATATACCATTTCAATAGAGAAGAACAGCAACAGTATCAGACATTTTAGCTTTTGGTAATTTGAATTTAAATTGGATAAATAGTATACCATAATATAAGCGAACGGATACTCAATGTTCAGTACATTATCCAGATATCATCGAGAGGTGTCATTAAAGGCTTCAATTACATCTGCCTGAGTATCCGATGAAAGATTCAACATGGTATCTTTTTCACAGAACACATCTTCGAGAAAAGGTGCTCGTTCGTTGCAATAGGAAAACCAACAATTTGTCTATACAAGGTAGTTCGATACCTGACGAAAATATTAGGTAATAGGAAAAGGAATGTCTCATAAACTTCGTGACAAGTCCACATAATGTAATTGTCTAATATGCCGTTATTAAAAAGTATATATATAATATAAAACCATTTCGATCCCCAAGTGCCGGTTTTATAATATAAAATAATTTAATAGTATTACAAGCCAAGCATGCAGTTTGTTTTCTAACACAGTTGTTTAAATGAGAGCAACACATTTGTTGTTGATAAGGTGGTGTGTAAGATTTTATATAGAGTTGAAACGCCATAAATAAGTAGTAATGAAACGTGACGTTTATTGCACATTTGATCATGAACGTCCCCTTATTTTTTAATTGACCAAAATAAGTTAATCCCAGAGTTGTCATACATGTTGATGGTACCTTTACGATGTTTCCCAGCAGTACACAGTTCTATTGTTATTTGATTCGCGACATTTCCTTAGCACGAATGGGTCTGATAATTCCGCAACAGAAAATCAGTATGTGGGCGTGACGTGCAAAGTTGCATGCACGAATTATTGATGAACATATCTTTGATTTTATCATGTTTCAACAGTGACCCTTACATTATTTGACACTTCTTTTATCTCGAACTAGTGATTGGGTTTAATGGTTTTCCATTTACATGTTAAGGTTAAATAACTTCTAATCCACAAACGCCCAAATCGGTAAAACAGCATTTATATATCACGGGAATAAGATAAATGAAGAAAACTTCCATTTCAGCATGCACATAAACTTTTTACTGGCAGGTTAACTGTTCGCGCTAAGGCGGTATTTACACACATCCATATTAATGATGCGGGGGTTGGTGGGTGGAACTGTATGTGTGTGTGGGTGAGGAGAGGGTGGGAACCACGTCAATTTTACATAAGAACAATTTCCGCATAATGGGGTGAAACCCATACGCCAATTTCATTAACGTTTAACAGAATCAAAAACAGTGTTATAATATTACAATTGCAAGGTAATTATTTAAGGAAAATGCATTTTCATATAAAAAAAAAAGAAGATATAATAATATATCATAACATCACAGACTCACAGACGAAATTCATACATGAAAACCGTTCTTTGTTAGTTTGCAAAAAAAGACAATTTAAAAAAAGAATGCATGCAGAAAGCGACAAATTTAGGAACAGGCTGCATAAAAGTCGTACAGGAAATGTAGCATTAACAGTCTACGTGTGGGTTAAATTCGTTGCAGTCTACTAAATGTGATCATTGAACTAGACACACTATATACCATATATTTCATGGTAAAATGTAGGAGTAACAGTTTTCAATGAGCATTGTCTAACTGTTATCCATTGTCTAACTGTTAATTGCTTGAAATGTTCCATTTTCGTTCATTTTTATTGTACTAACGGAATTTCCTGTAAATCAATATTTCCCTTCAACAAAATTGACAAGTTTATATATTGACCAAATTGTTTGACATATGGATAATGGCACATGTATACCCAAGTCATCCCCACCACACCTAATGGCTTGTACTTCCAAGTTAACACACACTGATATCCAAAAGTATTTGCTTTCAAACTTTGTGTGTTGTTTGACTCTCGAAATATTTGCTCAAAATCAATAACTGGAGCCTGTATACGGTTACCTTTAGAATGTCCGTGCTCCACGTTTGGCCCGTCTGCATCTTCAATCCCCAAGGCGTCGTCGCACAGCTGCAAATGCTGATTCTCCTCGTGTTTAGCCTGAGCCTGGTGTTCTTTCCTAGATGTCTTCTTCCTAGCTGCTTGTCAGTTTTTTCTACCCTCGCCAAACGCAAGCGCTTAGGCCCCAAACGGGGCTTACCTCTCCCCGACATGCCACGTGGTCAGAACATTTTAAACAAATTAATTTAAAGTCAAAACACTATGCTTTCTGTGTGAAGTCAGCTGAAAGAGAACGAATCTCAATCAAAACGTTCCGAATTATACACCAATATAGTAGACACGCGTTTCTCACTTATGAACAAGCAAGACAACACCAAGAGCACGTGTGACGGAATTATCACATGTTTAAAATGCAATATCAACCTTCTCGCTTTAGATATGCCAAAATTGTATGTTGGTAATTAACCCAAAGTGCACAATTAGACTTCTCCGCACGGCAATGAAATATCCATTAAAAGCAAATGTAGATAAATATCTATTAACGTATTTAGGACATTTTCGATTATATCTAGACGATTAAACATATCAAAGGAAAGTCGTTAGACATGTTATTGTTCATGTGAGTGAAATACAAGAAGGAAGTAGGTTGCCGTACTCCTAGAAGGAGGACATGCATTTGTACTAAATCCGCATTATATTTCACGATATATATGCTTCTTGAATGAAAGATTATTTAGAAATCATCCATTTAAACCAGCCATTTCTTTTCTTCATTTGAATAAAAAACCTATCATAAAAGGTTTCAATTTACAGCAGTTTTGACAAAATCAATTGTTTACCTAGGTCTCCCAGCTAGTCGTTTTAAGTCCCATTAATTTAGGATTGGGCGAGCTACAGCTTCTCAGGGTGTGTCTTGTGAATCCATAAAAAACAGGTAAATGGAAATCCAGCTGTGTATAAACCTACATGTAGAATGACATCTTACAATTTCTTCAGACATTTGGATAGTGGGTGATTCTTTGGTAACTTGGGCAGGTGAATTCGCGGTAAAACGGGTTGCCGCTCATCTCCCGCTGGAGCATCTAGGTGGGTGAGTTCACTGGTATGGGAGACCGGATATGTTAAAAACTGCTATAGAAGGTTTTGTGAATAGTGATATAGTGCGCTTTGAGCGCAATTGTTGACTATGGATATATTGCACATTGCTTTAAATTTGGGGAGACAAATGTCTTCGAAACGTGTAGTGGCGGACTCTCATTTGGAAATAGTATGTAGACTCCCATATGGAAAAAGTATGTCCTGTCTGGTATAGACAATGATATGAGCAAATAAAAAGAAGTCCTGTCTGGTATGGACTCGGATATGAAAAAGTATTCTGATATTGAAATATCAAGGATTTTGCTGAATAAATAAATAAGTTAAACTCGATAATATGAACCTCCAACTTTCGTAAGTTGTCCTGTAGTGGCCACAATATTCCAACAATGAAATAATGAATTGCTTAACCTGTTTTAACACATGTTAAGTTCCGAGGGAAATTGATTAAAATGTATTGAACATGAGTTGCTGTCAATTGTATTCATCCTTACATATTTATACAATAAAGCCTTAACATAATAAAGGATCCTGCTTATTTAATAGCCCACAAAATCAGTTTAGTTTTCTTGACTTAATTCCTAGAACATTGTGTTTCGTCGTTGGTTGTCTAAGGACGAATCTTACTTGGCGATTCGTATCAAAGTATGAATAAAACGGGGTCGAAAACGTTGACGACGAAGTACTTGAATTTTCATTCGGAACGTTTTCGTTAAAATTCATTCACTATTCCAGCTGACTTCACACAGAAAGCATCACCCTCCCACCGAGCCCTTGTATTAAACTGCAAACGCATATGATTAAAATAATATTTAATTACAACATTGCAATTATTTATGTATAGTTTAAGTTGTTTTATTGACATGTACAATGCCGTTTTCTGATATGATTCATTTAGTTTGTTTCATGTGGATGCATTATGAAGATTTGTTTAATGTTGTAGGAAAATAATCCTTTGATAACTGGCTGTAAACGATAGGCAGGTGGACTTCACCAATAATCAGGGGCCTGTTGGACCATTAATCCGGAGCCCGACGAAACTGATGACGAATAATTGGCGGATATTCAATATATTTATTTGTGTTATCAAGTTAAATTTGGTAACAATAGGAACATGTGCTATCGATACAAACAGACAAACTTCAGGAACATATTATTATTAAGTAATACTGAGGAACTGATATTCAAATGTATCTAATAATGTCGCAAGCGGAAACTCTAAATTTGAAGGTTGGAGGGTCATTTAAATCAATGAAGCATTGTCTCATTATGGCGTTATATATATAACTATACTCTCGGGACGAAAAATGCTGATAACTTACAATTTGTGTTTGATAAGTCATAGCGAATAGTTATGCTAAGGCGCCTCCGGGTTATACTGACATGAAGTGTTTTCCTATGATTTAATATGATTTAATAAACAAATTTACTAGCATAACATTAATTAGGTTTCATCGACAAATATGGTTTTGTTATTTAAATAGGGGTCAGGGTTCTGTTCGAATTATCATTCCATAGGAAGATCTAGTGCGTAGCTCCCTTGGGACCCCTAACTTTTTGGAAACATGATGAAACAGCCCATAAAAGTAATAAGTTCTTAAAGATTTGAACTATGTTTTATAATAGTGGGTCCTGTCTGGTATGGACTATATGAATAAGTTTGTCCTGTTTGGTATGGACTTTGATATTAAAATGGATTCCTGTTTGGTATGGATTATCATATGGAAATAGTATATCCTGTCTGGTATGGACAATGATATGAACAAATAAAAAGAAGTCCTGTCTGGTATGGACTCGGAGATGAAAAAGTATTAGGATATTGAAATATCAAGGGCAACGCTGAATAAGTAAATAAGTTAAACTCCTCGATAAAATTAACCTCAAATCTTCGTAAGTTGTCCTCGTGTGGCCAAAATATTTCAAACGTGAAATAATGAATTGCTTAACCTGTTTTAGCACATGTTAAGTTCCGAGGGGAACTGATTACAAATGTATTGAACATGAGTTGCTGTCAATTGTTGTCATCCCTACATACTTATACAAGCATGTCTTAAAATAAATTTGTTAATCGCATTACGATTAAGCACGGGCATTCACTAAAATAAGTGTCAATTAAGATGCCGTATGCATTGTTATGTTAAAGACGGCAATTGGAGAGGTTAGTTTTTATCCACTAAAATAAGGCATTTAAGATGCCGTATGGCATGTTGTGTTAACGACGGTAACTGGAGAGGTTAGTATTTATCTCAATATTAGTCGATGGAATCCAACCTATATTTCCCATTTTCCGTGTTTATAACGTTTCATGAGAGATTTACAGCTTGGCTGCTAGAATGCAAATAACGTGTGATATAGCTAGAATATATAACATACGTTTTCGGGGCAATTTTTGTCGGGAAAGAAATTGCTCGCATGGCTGTCTTAATTGATTATACAATCTAATGCAAACTTAGTATTCCCAATGTCAACTATTGTGTATTAATTATGTTGTCAGGCCCGATTGTATAACATATTTTTTATATAAATAAAGCGTGCATTCAACAAAGTATTTTCTGTTGAAGGCAGCTATGTACTTTGTGATACGCCCAGCAATATGTACTTGCAAGCATTCTCTTGTGCGACTGTTTCGAGAGCAAAAGTTAAGTATAGTAAAAACTACTTGTCAGTTACTCAAATTCAAAATTGATAAGGTTTCAGAATACATGGAAAATCTTTCCGTTGGAAATTATTGGTATTAAGTTGCAACTCCGGATACCTGTACGTTCTAGTCGAGTTCATACTTTTGTCTCTAGGTTGTCGGGTGTTAATGTGGGAACAGTTATATATTTGGCTGATGATTTTAATACTCTGTCTGCAGCTCCTTGTCTGAGAACCTACTTTAATACAAGTTTACTGACAGCATTGCTGTGAGCTAACTTGGTGTCCATTTGCAATCGTATACTGAACATGTTTCACAACACTTTAATTCATATGGATGGTTACATACATTTCAGAGGTCTTGTTACGATATAAATTAAAGTGAATATCAGTGTCCTTTGCGGAGGAATGGATTAACATCGATATTTTCCCACATGTCAAACAACTCGATCACTGACCAACTACGAATTTGTTTAAATATGGATATAAAAATCGAACAGGAAAGGTAGCATTAAAGGACGACAGTCAATCACAAACACACACAAAAACAAAGAACATTTTTAAAGATGAACAAAATGCCAAATTAGACATCACAAACACAAAATGGGTAAACTTATTATATTTTCAATACTTGTATATCTATTACAAATGTACACTATACAAAATTCGAAAAATGATTAAAATGAAGGAATTGATTTAGTTGCTTTCCTGGTCATATTGAAAACATAGAATAATTTGGAAATATTTAAAATTTAAAATACCACTGACGTCAATTTAGTTTAAAGAAAGAAAGTGTCAGCCAATATAAAAACAGTTCATAATTCGGAGGAATAATAATTTAGACAATTTACACGTCATAGGTTTTTCGACAGATTGTCATTTACTATACCATAGTATTGCAATGCATCTACGGCAAATGCGCATATCATTTATTTTTTAAGGAGTTGTTTGTACGAGACAAATATTGTATTTACCGACACTGATTTATTTCTGAAATCCCCCAGTATTGGCATCTTATCTAGACACATAGACTGTTATATTAACTACAAAATACGATAAATATGAGTGTACGTGATAATGCATCAGCAATCTTTGTGCTGTATGCAATGTTAAAAACATCAGTTGTATTAAACTAGTATATGTACGTACAAGGCTCTTCCACACTTTTAATATACGTTTTCTTTCTGGCGTACATGTAATTATAAATAAATATCGTACCTTTAATAGACTCAACTCACTGGAAAGCTTGATTGACGAATTGGAAGTATATATAATGTCATTTATCGGCTGTTATAACTCACTTGAAAGCTTGATTGACACATTGTAAGTATGTATAATGTCATTTATCGGCAGTTATTTTGAGGGATTTAATGAGCATACAACTGATATATATATTAACTTTATTTGTTATCGCCAAAATCGCAATTGATTATGTTGGCGTATCCCAGTGGAGTTCCCAGTGTAGCGCCTGTTTGTATTAACATTATTCAAAAAAATCTCTTCTGTTGATGTGTCACAGCCAGACTTCGACAGGCGTTTATCCGATTGCAAACATAACTAGCTATTGATGCACACATATACATCAGTTGTTATACAATTATGTTAAAATAAATCGTTTAAATCAAACTGAACAGATATTTGGTTCATTAAGAAATTGAATAACAAAATGTCAGTAAACCAGTAATGTCATACCAAGTACCCGTATCAGTGTATATAAGGGAATGGTCATAACGGATTTTGCAAAAACTACGTGCATATCTTGTGAAGAAAATATGCAAGACAATAAAGCATCAGTCTAAATTTGAAAATAGTTTGACGTAGCATTCAAGGACAACCGTCAAACAAAACCACACATAGAATAAAGTCAAGAATACAATCATCCTGCAAATAAGGCTATGGAATCCTTAATCTATTGGTTCCTGTCGAGTTATGACAGTGAGGATATTATGTATATTAGACCGCATTCTGACACTCAAACAATAGTTCGTTACAACTTGACTTGAACCCAAATCGTTTGTTTTTTAAGTAGAACTTAAGCCGGTTCTAGGGTATATGGGAGGTGTTACTCATTATAATACGTCTATTATTTGACTTTTATATCTAGTTTAGAAATCCCTACTATTTGTGTATTCATAGTTTTTATAACACTCAGTGAAAATTAAATAATGTTCGAATATCGCGCTTGAGTATGGTTATAATTGGTATACGCGTATTCGAGTCATGCATTAGTTTTTATGTATTACAAGCTAAAACTATCCCGTTTTGTCTTGCCAAAACAGCGATGTAATTGTATTATAATATGCAGATTAGTTTATGTTATTTGTTCTTAGGAGACAAATAAAATTAGGTTCTTTAGGCATATATTCGATTAATGTTCGACGTCGGTTTGCAGTGTTGCGGCGGACCAACGTTCAACTGTGCTTGCAGTCGGAACTGTTATTGATTCCAATCTTTGGAGATCTACCCGGTATTTTATATAGATATCGATGGTGCATTCTCAAATACTTTGTTTTCTTACTTTAATTTCGAATACTAAGTTTCACTACACCTACACCAGTCTTCAAAGGCACCGAGCGTTGTTCTATCAACTTTAGGATATTATGTCTTCTTTTTAATTTAGTCTTTAGACCGTTACTTGTGATACTCAGGTTTTATAACCTCTGCTCCAACCTGAATTCCATTTTGTTTATTCCGCACAGTGTTTTCTCGTTTAGCGCAAAGCATTTTGTTAGAAACGGGGACTATACCTTTTATTTTCATTTTTACTTTATATACGTCTCCATAGCCATCGGCGTATGGTCCCCAGTTTTAACAAAATACTTTGTAACAGTCAAAATACTAAATTAAGAATTAGATAACATATCATAAGGGTGATTAAAAACACTAATCAGACCGTATAATGGCTGCAGCAGTGGAACCACCTATTCGAAATTAAAGTAAGGAAACAAAAGTATTTGATATGTAATATCGGTATCTGTATATACATATTATCGGATTTAGTGATCTCCAAATATCGGAATGAATAATAGCAGTTCTGACTTGACCTGAACTGCTACAACAGCTTTCTCAAAATTCCGTTTAACTTCGTACAGTTTGTTCAGCGTCTTGCCCATAAATATGCGCATTGAGCAACAGGAATTTTATCCGACATGTTTATGCAGAGTTATGGCCCTTTTTACTTAAGTTTGTTTTTTCTATGTTTATTTCCTACACATGAAAACATGTCTCCTCTTGACAACTCTTTCATCATTTTAAACTTGGCACATGTTTTCGGCATTATGGATCTGAGTTAGTTGTTTATCACTCACGGTAACACACCAGTTGCAATGAGTTGTGAAAAGAAACTTATTTTGTCTATGAATTGCCGTACCGTCGAAAACATCCGTTTGTGTATCAAAAGTAAATCAAATTCCACCATCGCTTCTGCTAATATCCGTTTGTAATGACTGCATAACTTAAACGTGTTTTTAATGATGACTTTAGCGGAAAATAGGAAAGTAGATTTTAGTTATCTTCTTTAATACCTTCATAAAGAAGGGCCAATTACTTCTGCTTCTCGTGGTATCAGTAATAGTTTCCAAAGCTCTTTCATTATCGAATCCAAACGGAAGATGTTTACCTTGCTTTCTGAAAAGATGAACTTTGAATATTCAGATCTTCTTTCATTTTCAAGGCAAACAAATAGTAAATATTCTGTAATATTATTTGAAATCCAATTAACAATTGATACGATTAAATAAACAAAACTGACCGTTCCAAGGCGGTAGCACTATTGTCGACCATTTTGTGTTTGTGATGTCGTTTGCATTTATTAATACTTTTGCCTTCCTGGTTGCGTGTTTGATTCTGTGTTTTGTGGCTGACTGCCCTCCTTGAAGGCTACTTTCCCTGTCCGATCTTTTTATATTTCCTTCCTCTGTCATAGTTAATGGAATGATTCACACACCTTTAGAACATGTCGTAAAGGTGTTTGCTATTAACCATTGTACTCGCATCAGCCCGGGCAAAATTAGTATCGGTGTTTCCCTGATTTGCTCTATCTCACATGAACAGCCCCAATAAACCCGAGTCTGATGCTTTTTTCTCTCGTTTGGGTTTGTTGCTTCCAAGGAATCAGTATTTATTTTGATTCAGTGTTTATATTAGTTGTTTATCATTCAAGGTATTTATACACACGTTCTTGAAAAAAATGGGTCTATTAAAATCGCTTCAGTTTGTCCTTCCGTTCGTCCGTCCGTCCGTTACCATATATCCTCCTTATCCGCTGAACGGAAATCAACGATAATTAGGGTATGACTTCACCATATGATGACGGCGTGCAAGAGCAATATTATGTTTGTCTCTGCGCCCTGGGGCCCTGAGGGCCGTCAAACAGTCAAATATTTAATTACACTCATCTTTCCATATCTTTGCACATAACTTGGTATATGTAAATGTCAATGAAAAATAAACAACATACCAACGATTTTATTATTTCGAACTCGAACGTCTGCCCTGGGGCCCGGGTGGGTTAGTCTGGCGGGATTTGTTTTTTACTTGTAATTATGTCTCATATGAAACGTTATTGTTATGGGATTACACTGTATACAAGTGATTCTTTCTATGGGGTCTGGGGTAAGGGGCATCACATAAACTAATAATTCAATTACAGTGTCATTTTACCATAATTTTGCACATTGATTTGTATAATAGTCGTCTATGAAAGAAAATCACAGCATTTTAAATGATTTATTATTTAAAACTCGGACGTCTTCCCTGGGGCTTTGGTTGGAGGGTGTGGGTGGTGTGGGAGACGGTAACAGGTTGTCAATTATTTTTTAAAGTTATGTCTTAAACGAATATTTGATGAAGGGATTACAGTGTATAATATTATTTAATATATGTTCTGTATGTGTGTGGGGGTGGGGGGATTGGTGGCGGTGGTGGTGAAGATGTTAAGGGGCGTCATAATGTCCAATATACACAAAATTAAATTGCAGTGTTATTTTTCTATTATTTTTTTTTTAATCATGGCAAATATACAACTATACTACTCTTAAAATACAAAGCGTATCAAACAATTTCAGTGTTTCCACCTTAGAGGTGTGCTGAGGTGGGGGTGAGTGGCGCTGGTTGTGTTTTGGGGTGAGGGTTATGGTGGGGTTGGAGAGAGGTAAATTCGGTAAAATATCTAAATTTCTTTCTCAATAAAATGCAATGATTTTGGTAATGCCATTATATTTTGTTCCAGGGTCATCATGGGACTCTGGGATAGGGGTCAAAAGTTCAAATACGCAAATTTTGTATTAATTTACAGTGTCATAGATGTACAGGTGTAAACCATAAATAATCCTATTTCTGATCTGAGTATCACAAAACAAAAATCAGTTTCATGTAGAATAGATACAGGGTTAAAGGTAATTAACCTGTGAGAAGAAAACGTAGGTATTTGCGATGCGCGCATTCGGATTTCTTTATTTGCACTGTCCTGTTTTAATGGGATGACAGTAGGGTAAGTGTGAGGTTTGGTGCACCCTATAAACGGTTTAACCCCCAGTGGCCTACTTTGCTACTGACCGTTCCAAGGCGGTAGCCCTATTGTCAAATTTTGTGTTGTGATGTCGTTTGCATTTAACATTACGTTTGCCTTCTTGTTTGTCTGTTTGCGTGTTTGTTTCAATGTTTGTGGTTTACTGTTCTCCTTGAATGCTACTTTCAATGTCCGATCTTTTTATATTTTTTGTAGTATAGCAGTTGCATTGATTAATGAAGATAAATTTAATTTTCTTTTGGACAATCAGTTCTACATGTATTGTACATAGAATGTTATATTATTTTCTTGATATTTTGCCTATACTTTATAACTCTCTTAATATTTACTAGTTTATGAATATTTCCGGTTCCTTTGAAAAGGAAATAAAGTAAAAGGATAATCAAGATTCTCTTCATAACTTCATGAATACTGCGGTTGTGAATTGCCGAGATCCCGGAACATATGTGATTATCAAAATTAAACCCAATGCTCTCGAGACATTAATGAGACGTTATCCATGTCGAAATCGCGAATTGATTATTTTCTGTGCAGTAAATCCATTGACCATGAAATAGAGACTGTAAAAATTTGCAATTCTATTCGGATCATAATCTCGTCTTCTTGATATTAAACACCAGTATTATTTCACAAACAGAATATAAACAATTAATTGAATCATGCTGGTATTCACGGACTCACTTTAAAACAGAATGAGAATGGTGGGACATGACGAAACACCATATAAACATAATCTATCGAATACAGCAAAAACATGGCGCAAAGTTACAATGACATTAAAAGTATGTAAACAAAATTAGAACAATGACGACGAAAATACGGAACTTATTCAGAGTTTAACAGATACAATTTATAAATATTACACAAATAAAACTATTGCATCAAAGATCGTTCGAAGGCAAACTACATTGAAAAACATGAAAAGTCCATAAATATTCTTTCAAACTATAAAAAAAAGACTAAAACAAAAGCTTTGGTCAAAAATAAAATGCACTAACGGCGAAATTAACCTCGACATTACTTCCATTTTAAACGAACAAACCATCTTTTTTAAAAATCTCTTCACGTCAAATGGGATATATCATTTTGCCACCCGGAAATTGCTGCAACACATTAATAAGTCAATCTCCACTACGGATGCTGAATGCTTAGAATGGAAAATTGATACCACCGAGGTTACGGCAGCCATATTAAAGTTTAAGCCTAACAAATCTCCTGTGGGTGATGATATTGTTGCGGAATGGTACCAAACATTTTGGAACTTAATAAAAGGGTATTTTATGGAAGTATTAAACGAAATATTATACGACAATACTATGTCAAATTCGCAGTATAAAGGTATTTTATCTTTTATGTTTTGCAGAAAGCTTAATCCCATTTTACCAAGCATAATGCATACATATCAAAAGGGCTATATAATCGGCCGCTATATGACAGAGGCGAATAGGTTGTTCAGGATTTATTGAATATGTTGAGGACTTAGACGGTGTCATTATTTTTCTAGATCAATCAAAAGCTTTTGATAAGCAAGAATGGGAATGTATAGACAACTGCTAAGACCAATTTGGCTTCGGCGATAATTTAAAAAAACAATTCAGCATGCTTTTAAAATATTCTAAGACCGCCATTCAAACAAATGGATTTGTGTCAGAATTTTTCGATATAACTCGATCTATTAAACAATGGTGTTTGATCGTACCGCATCTCTACATAATTCAAGCAGAGGCAATGACAAGCTCTATTAGGAATAACAAAAAGTATTGAAGGAATTTCTCTTCCCTCACAGGAGAACAATAATTTGAAATTCGAAGTTAAGCAATATGTTGATGATACAGAATTATTTGCTAAAGGTGAAGATTCGCTTCGTCATATATTTAACATTCTCAATACATATGGAAACGCATTGGGGCAAAAATTAATAAAGAAAAATCAACTGGCCTTTTTATTGGTAGATTAAACAATATAAAAGCCAACTTTTAAAAATATAAATTGTATGAAAACATTTGTAAAAGCACTCGGTTTGTATCACGGATACTCAATTAATAATGACGCAATTTGGTTGGACAAAATAAATAAGCTTAAAAACTGCCTTCAGGTATGGAAAGTGAGAGATCACACATTTAACGCATTTCGGAAAAGAACACCTGTTATATAACTGTTCATCAATAAATGGCCTTACCGGTCACAACAAAATATCGCCCTTTTATAATCGAACTCTACTGGCATGGATAGACTTTCGACAGTTCTTGTCCCCGTTCAATATTCAACAGTTTCTCAATATCAGGTTGTTCGGGAATCATGAAATGTGTTTTCAAAATTAATCGATTTTCTTCGAATCATTCACAAAAAGTGGCATTTTCACATTAGAGGACCATTTGGAATGAAAACACTCATGCTTTTATTTCAAGTGAGGATTTACTGAAACAACTTTAACATCAACAAAATTGGATTTCCTAATGGACGAGATCCAAATAATCGATTCGAAACAAATACATTTTAGCAAGGAAGTCATGCGCATATGCTATTGAAATGAATAGGACATTCAATAGGAAAGAAAATTACATTTTAAACAGTAAGAACGGAAAAACCAAACCAAATAATTCAAAATAAAGCATATTTTAACGTCAATGAACTATAAAATAAACTATAACCTAAATGGGAGGAAACATCAGGGGTAGGTTTGACAAAATATAAAATACTCACTTGGGTCATTGAAATCTAAACAATTTCATTGGAAGTTTCTGCATACCGCTATTTATACGGAACATCGATTACATACTATGAGATTATCGAACGGTTCATGCAGTATGTGTACAAATGATAGAGAATCTCTGTTTCATCTATTCTTCGACTGCGATATTATTAAACCATTGGGGAACTATAAATGTAATTTTAAATAATTTCTAAGATCCTCGACATCGACATCGAAAAATATGTTGCTCTAGGATTCTATAGTAAGCCAGGGAAATTAAATATACTCAACTCCGTTAGTTATGAAACGAAATGGCCAATACGGAAATTGGGATACAGCTATAAATATGATGAAATTAACCCTTCTACTTTCGTATTATAAGCGTACTAAATGATCAAATTAAGGGACACAGAATGTTATAATTTCATATTTATTAAACTGGTCATTGATTATGTCAGATATATTAATGCATAAATGCATGAATTAATGAATTAATGAATGAATGTATGAATGAACGAACGAACGAATGAACGAACGAATGAATGAACGAACGAAGACCATCTAAATATTTATTTGTTTATATTATGTATTTGGCTTAAAACGAGATAAGCATGTGAAGACACATTTCATATATTGTACGTGTGTTACTGTTATACATATATATATATTCAATAAACGGGCCGTTGATTATTGTTCCGAAAACAAAAAAATCAATGAAATCACTGCTTACCTGTGTGTAATAAAATTATAATTTTAACGGTAATTTTAATGACGAATTTAGGGGAAACCATATTGTAGGAATAAGGTATGTATTCCACAGACGTAATACCAACTATTTTGCTTGTAAACAACATATCTGTAAATTATATGTGTGCGTGCTTGCTTGAGTGCGTGCGTGCGTGTGTGTACATACGTCTTAATAAGAATATATCACACATTGTTAATCGGTTTTCATACTAACACATACAAAATTTACCCATATTTTCACTCATAGCATTTTCTTCGTTTGCTTCAAATGCAAGAGTCTGGTTCACTAGGAAGGATAAGCGATAATCTCCATTACGGTATTTAGAATTATTAGATTTATTCAACGTCACTATTGTGCAATGCTGTTGCAGACATTTAAACGCTCATCATTGATCTATGTTATTTCAATTACATCGGACAGTATTTTTAAAAAGCTTTCAGTAATGCAATAATATAAAATATATTCACTATCACGTATGATAAAACAAATACACAAGGAGCGGTCATATTAATTGCATGTTTTCAAAATAGCAACGCTCAACTGCACATTATTAACCTAGCAACACACATATGATACATTATTGTATTGCACATAGCAACACAAAAGGCGGAGTATTATCAAATAAAACACCAGCCAATCTTGTTTTTGTAATAATTATCTACTAAAGTTCTATGTGCTGGGATACATCTGTATTAAAGATCACAACGTATCATTACTCAAGATATCGTCAAATCAAATAGTCTGCAGTAAGTTCCCTTGACTACAACAAATTAAACTATAACCACTGGCACGAAAGCCGGTCTATTTTTTATTTTATTTTTTAGATTTGTGTTGTGTGTTTTTTTAACACAGTTCAATGCATTGTCTGATTTGGTATGTTAATGCATTACAATAATGTAAAATTCCGGTAAATTATCTATTTTGTTTCCATGAATTTGTTCCTCAGTATTTAGCTGTTTTTGATGTTTTGAGGCATGTGATATGTATTATGTAATTATCTATGATGTAAAGGTACTGCTGTGCAAATGTTTCCGTTTTGCATTTGGTTATTATAGTATATACCAGGCATACATACTCCAGTAATGATAACACTGTGGAGCAAACATGGTCTAATGCGAAAGATTTTATGATTTAAAACGTATAGATCGAAACAACAACTACATCGATAATTAAGGTCAAAGACCACTATTGCATTTTCAATAGGCGTACTGTTTAATGTTTTCCCATCTGACATGTAAACAAAAGACACAGGTGTTTTTTTTCTTATATTGCTGCACAGATGTAACTCAGATACATGTAAAATGGAACTTAATTTTGGGCGATGACCCATTTTTAATGCCACTTTTATGTGTCCGAAGGTCATGACCCTATAATTTGGCGGAATCCCCAAACAAATTGATGAAAATCACACACTTCCCTTTTTACTGTGCCATATCATTGAACAAAAGCATATGGATGAAACCTATGTTAAATAATAATCAGAAATAAATAACAAATTCAAGTTTTCAGACATGGTCTTCTGTGTACTAATCAAATAATGAAATAAACTTTCGGGTTCTGACTTCAAAATCACCCTTGCATGAAATTACTATGAAGGATAAGGCCTTTTCTAAAATTCCAACATTTATAAATTAGCAATATATACCCTAAAGCTGTACTGAGCTAATTTTCATTCAAAATAGTCATTAAATGCCACATTTTGACAAAAATATCCAAGAAAATATAGAGAAAATAGAAGTAATGGCTCAAAGATCAAGCCTAACCTCACATTTGTGTAGCAATTTTTCAACTAACCGGTGATTTAAGAGTCCAGCAAAATGAAAGATAATTTAGACTTTTGCATTAGAATAGTACATAATGCAATCCAATGCACCATTTCTCTTATTATTAGACAATTAATGCGTGATAATGCAGCGTTATATCATTTCACGGTGACAGTTTCTAGGTTAATGAAAAAACAGCCTGTGTAAGCACATGCTTTAGTAAAAAAAAAGACAAAATAATGCTATTGTCCATACATTGCTGTACTTGTTAGCTTCACAATGTAAAATCATTCATCACAAAGTCATACAGAATTTAAAGAATATGGAACTTTCGGTACAACAAAAGACATATTTTTGGTTCGCACTAAATGAAAATGTCAGTTTAGATACAATTTCAGTTAGCCTTGTACGGTATCTTGAAAACATAAAATTGCTACTAATTGTCAGGAAGTCGTCAGGTATGTTACTTGACAATAATTTACTTATAGGCATTACAGATGGTACTTGAATTGCGAAGGTCATGACTCTACCTTTTGAGGGAATCTCTAAAACAAATTATGAAAATCACACACTTTCCTTTTTACTCTGCCATATCATAGAACAAAAGCATGTGGTTGAAACCTATGTTAAATCAGAAATAAATAACAAATTCAAGTCAACATAATTGAATGTACCACCTTGTCTCTCATCCAATCAAAACGAGGATTCTGTATCCATTAGACATGGTACTTTCCATACACTTTTCTGCCAATCAGACTGTCTTTTGCAATAGGGTTCTGTAGCCTAAATAGGCACAAACAAAAGCGCTGAATACGTTCATATTTGGGATTTCGGATGCTTTACTTCTATTGTTTTCACTTCATTTTGCTTTTGTTTCTAACACGTGTTTTAGTTGACTGTGTTCTGTGAATGTCACATTTTCATTTTCAACTTCTATATCTTCTATAATGATTTCTGTTAATGCTTCCTAGTTTGTTTGTCTAGTGGAGATTTCTTTATTTGCACTGTTTTGTTTAATACGGGTGACACTAAAGTAAGAGGAGGTTCATTGGACCTTTTGTTAAAACCTGGCAACAGCGATTTTTCCCATGGACCGTTTCATGACGGTATATCAGAAATATCAGCCCGTGTAAGTTGGTGGTGTCGCATTGCTTCTATTTATTCCTGTAATTGTTGTTCGTTTTAAAGGCCTGCTGTTATATAATGTGTTCTGTTAATGCTACATTTCCAGCTCGACTTCAATGCCCACTTTAATTAAGCTATCGTTTTAAGAGGGTCGCGTCCATTTAATATGCTTTTTTTTTTACAAATTCCATTCATTCTCCTATCTTGTTATGAATGAGAATAGTGAAACACCCTCTTTAGTATGATCTTTAGATTGAATGTCTCGGATCAAAATAAAAAATGGTATATTCCTCAGGAATATAAATCGAATTATTAGAGTAAAGAAAATTACAAAAATGTGTTAATCGAAGAGTGTTATTAGAATTACCGCTACACAATGTTTTACATCGACCATTTGTATTGAGTATATCCAACAAAGTAACATATGTGCGATGACCGGACAGGCTTGGACCCTATGATGACGTATACCTAAAGCCCACAAGGACGTTGAAGTTAGATGTTTGTCTGCAAACTTGTCGTGTCGTGCCCTCAAGGTTTATTCTCTTGTTGTTTTGGCTTCTGCCAAGTCATTGGGTACCTTCTTTGTGGCTTTCTAGGCTCTTTGTGTTTAACTAATATTGCCTACTAATGCTGCCTTGTTGGTTACAGAATAGTTGTTGGAACAGAATGTCGGGGATTTCTTTATTTACACTGTCCCGTTTTATTGGGATGACAGTAGGATAAATGTGAGGTTTAATGCACCCTATAACCTGGTTTAAACACCCAGCGGCCGTTTTTACCTTTGAACGTTCCAAGGCGGTAGCCCTATAGTCAATCATGTTTGTGTTTGTGACGTTATATGCCTTTATTCTTTGTTAACTTTGCCATTCGTGTTTTTCTTTTTGTGTGTTTTGGGGTTTACTGAGTCCTGCGAAAGCTGAATTTCTTGTTCGACTTTTTACTTGTTTTTTATAAATAAAAATACATCTCGGTATCTGGATGACATACTCAATAATGATAATCCGTTCTTTGCTCATATGGTCAATAATATTTATCCACCAGGGTTCACGTTGAATAAAGCAAACTGTTCGGATTCCAAAGCAGCATTCCTCGATATGCGCGTCTCTCGATTTCAGATTATTATATATATACTAAATCGGTGATAAGAGAGATGAATTTGACATCGTTAACTTTCCACAGTTAGATGGGGACGTACCTCGTGCTACATCATACGGGGTTTATATATCCCAGCTGATCTGTTTTGCTAAGGCATGTAACGATGTTAAGGATTTCAATTATAGAAATCAAGTTGTTACCAAGTAAACTTCTTCAGCAAGTTTTCGTTTTCATAAACTATTTGGAGTTTTCCCAAAGTTCTTTCGCCGCAACGAAAACCTGCTGGAAAAGTACAACAATAACCTTAAAACATTTCTGCGGCTAGGAATATCACAACCGTTATTCTATGGAGATGTGACTGATACACTTCGGATATAAATGGCGTCTAACGGATTTCCTGACCAATTTGCACAATTAATCAAGCAATTCGCCATAAAAGGATATGACCGTTTAGTATTACAGCGTCAGAAGCCAGAGAAACAAGAGAACAAACCATTAAGGATACGACAAGACAATATTTAAAACAAGCACCAGATGTCATCATAGGGTCCACGATCTTTCCTGTCATCGCACAATCAAAAACGAAAGCGCGTAAACCTAGTGGCAAAATAAATATAAATGCTTCAACCACTAAACATGCTATACGTTGCAAAATGATAGGTTCAGAATCTATTTTGATAAATGTTTTAACAAGATTAATAAAGATTGTATGAAATAATTAAGACCAAGGATCTTACGTAGTTTGTAAATCACATCCCGTAGAAGTCAGGTTATGATAGTCCTTGTCGCAGAAGTGTTCTTAAATTACTTTATATTTTAAAAGTAGATCAGAGTTACAGTAATACAATGTTGCAAACGTTTGTCGAAGTTTATGGTAACGGTAGCCCTGATGGATTAACTACTTAGTTATACACAGATTACGCATATTAAAGACCTCAACTCGACTACATGCTCTAGAAAAACGAAGAAGTTGAGAAACATAGACTGTATAACAAGTTGCCCGGGAATATCCCCTTCTAAGTGGGGATTATTAACATATCATATGTAAAATCATCTCTCTTGTCATAGAGTTTACTAATTATTTCGCCATTTTCAAAAGAGATATGTAAATCAAGAAAAGAAGCGAAGTATCCGAAATGCTAGCTTGTTGATTTGAAGTTCTTTAGGTTGGATATTACTAAGCCTAGTAAAAATAAAGGATTGTCAGTGTTCAATATGTCATCAAAATACCGAGAGGTGTCATGAAAGACTTCAGTTGGGGAAATTAAGCGGATTTATAAAAATATTAAACCTAGGTTAGTAAATGTTCATCATGCTTTAGCCATTGTTTCAGTTACTGTGCAGGATGGTATTGCACTAGACGTGGTAATCGCACCGAGCGGTACGTGTATATTGATACAATTATTGTATACATTATCGAGGTGTTTATATATCGCGCTGCAGTCAGTTCTTGACTTCAAATTCATCAGAGTGATAACCGAATTAGCCACTACCAAAACGGGTCAATCAAGTCAGGTATGGACCGTAAACATGAAACCACAAGTGTACACCCAATACTGCACAAATGTTTATGGTAGTGTGTGAACCATTTATTTGCAAGTTTTGGCAGTTGTATCCTTCAATTTGAAACAGAATAAAATGAAAATGCCGAATAGGGTTTGCAAAATTCACAACATGCCGCCAATCAAACATATTTAATACAACAACATCTACGTAAGACAATGCTTAGCGTTATGTTTAACAACAAAAAACAACAACAACAAACGAAAAGCAAAACAAAAGCATCACACAACTAAATGGTTGACAATAGGTTACTGCCTTTCATCGGTCAATTGTAAAAGGGGCCGCTGAATTAGTTCTACTTTCGAAATTTAGGAAAAAAATTATATATTATGGCAGTACATCTACTGAGACTAGATAGCATGTATTGTTCATGTACCCCTATTTTAGCTGATTTTGATCGCACAAATGATATTATGAGTTCAATCACCGACAGGGTCATACCAAAGACCTTTTAACTAGTAGTTCTCTGGCTTGAAGCGCAAAATTCAACCCCAGTGCCGTGTAACTGAAGGATTCTTTTCTTGGAACATTAATATTTCGAACCGCACGACGCAAACAGACAGACATACACAGACAGACAGGCAGACATGCAGACAGACAGACAGACAGACAGACGGACGGACGGACGGACGGACGGACGGACAGGGCAGGGCAGGGCAGGGGCAGCGCAGTGCAGGGCAGGGCAAGGCAGGCAGGCAGACAGAGACAGACAAGGTAGCTATATGATCGGGTCGGTGTCAGCATAATGTAACCGTGTGTGGTGTTATTTCACGGCGTAGTATTCCAGTGTGGCAGCAATATAAATTTAAGTTAAGCATAGAGCTCAGCTCACTGCTACAAGTAGAAACCATCGTAATATTACTGAGCAATTGATCAAAGCGACGTTACCGCACGCACACCTACTAGCCACTCAACACCCCCACCTACCACATTGCGCGCACTCACACGCACGCACGCCCACATATATGCATGCACGCACGCACGCAAGGGCATGCATGCATGAATACATATGTATTTATATATGTATATATGTAGCAATGAAGGAATTAGTGTTACCACCATCGTCATCATATATTGTAGCCTTCTCGTTTGTCTGTTTGCGTGTTTGTTTTTGTGTTTTGTGGTTGACTGTCGTCCTTGAATGCTGTTTTCCGATATTTTTATCTTTCTTTTTTTCAATCATTATGTGCATAATTAAAGTGTTATTTTAGATGTCACCTGCCTTAAAAAAAAGCAGACACGAGTGTTCTGCCTTTAACATTTTTTTTGTTGGCAAACATGGTTACAGCTAGGTAAAAAATAGCTAAAAAAAGTACTGTTTATATATAATGTATAGTACATGAGTGTGCATTATATAGGTAGTGTATGCATGTACATGTATACGCGCATGTATATGGGTATATATATATATATATATACTTAAAGTCACCAGGATACTGGGTCTCTCAATTTAAACACATTTATTGGGGCCACCCTCAAATAGTGTGTATATACGTGTTTGGTATTTGTTTATGAATTAAGTACACCTAAAGGTACTTATGTATCCCTATATAGTCGTAACTTAACGGGTAATTCAACTGTTAACGTCTTTTATTCTCAAACCATAATACTGGGTCTGACGCAACATTTTTGCTAGGTCTTGTTAAAAAAAAAAATATATATACCGCATCACTAGTTTATTGGGTCATAATGAATTTCCCAGTCCTGAGCTCTGACCTGAACTGTGATTGGATAAACAGTATATTTACACACTTAGCAAACTGCCAAGGAGAGATAACCCCTACTCAGGGGCCCAATAAACGTGTAAAATAAGTTATGTGCGAGAGGCCTAATTAGGTAAATGTAGTTCTGTTAAACATGCATGTATTGTTGGGTCGTTGAATTGTTGGGTCAAGATTGAGGACCCAATAACTAAGTAAGGACCCAATATATCGAGTGTAAAAATCATTTTTGACCCAATAAACTGGTGTCTTTAAAACTATATAAATATATATATATATATATATATTCTGATGTCTATGTAAGTGACTTGTACTCTTTTGTTGACCGTAAAACAAAAATCAATTTATGTTAATTGTTATTTTCAATTTAATATAATTCACGCACACACGTACGCACGCATACACACACGTACACACACACACGAGCGCGCGCACACACACACACACACACACATACACACGCGCGCAAGTACACGATCATATCTACATAAATGCACACGCACACACGCACGCACGCACGCAACCACGCGCGCATGCACACAGACACGCACGCACACAAGCACACACACACACGCAAGCTCGCACGTACGTACGTACGCACGCACGCACGCACGCACGCACGCACACACGCACAACACGTAAGCACACACGTACAGGCAAGTACAAACATGTACACACACACACACACACACACACACACACACACACACACACACACACACACACACACACACACACACACACACACACACACACACACACACACACACACACACACACACACACACACACACACACACACACACACACACACACACACACACACACACACACACACACACACACACACACACACACACACACACACACACACACATACACAAACACACACACACACACACACACACACACACACACACACACACACACACACACACACACACACACACACACACACACACACACACACACACACACACACACACACACACACACACACACACACACACACACACACACACACACACACACACACACACACACACACACACACACACACACACACACACACACACACACACACACACACACACACACACACACACACACACACACACTCACACACACACACACATAGGTAAACACACGTAAACATAGGTTAACACACGTAAACACACACACACACACAAACACGCACATAAACACACGTACATACATGTACAAATACACACGCACGCACTTACACAGGTACACACTTCACACATACACAGTACACGTGAACACAAGAACACACGTACACGTACACGAACACGCGCACACACGCACGCACACACACATGCGCACACACAAACACACACAAACACACACACAGGTAAACACACGTAAACATACGTTAACATACACCCTTCATGAGAGACAGGATAGGACAAACGGGTGGGGGTGTATTCATTGCTGTCCGCGACACAATAATCGCCCAACAGGTCAAAGATTATGAAACTGACTGCGAAAATATCTGGGTCAAAATTGAACTTGCTGGTCAGAAACCCCTTATTATAGGTTCTTACTACAAGCCACACGAACATGATGAACATAGTCTGCAAGAATTCAATAGGTCACTGCAACTGGTCACAAAGTCAAATCCTAACATTTGGGTCGGGGGT